>PVIC010012013.1:0-18716 GCA_004025085.1 Thryonomys swinderianus
TTGAAGGGAGGGCAGGGGAATGGGAAAAAATGAGAATCAAGATGTGTCATGTACTGGTACAAATCCTCAATGTTGAATGTGATCATAATGTATATATAAAATTACCAATAAAATAAATTTAAAACCTCCACCTAACAAAAAACTCAACCCATGTTGGGCATGGTGGCACATGCCAATAATCCCAGCACTCAGAGGCCAACAGAGAAGAATCACTGCACATTCAAAGGCAACCTCCATAGTGAGGCCCTGTGTAAAAACAACAAAATCTCACCCCTTTCCTCCCTGTTCTTTAATTTTGATACTCTATTGTGCTCTCAGAAAATACCTAGTGATAATTTTTAAATCTGAATTATTTTTGTAAGACTTGGTTTATAACACAGTTGTAATCAAAAGTGATATAAGGAGTGCCAGAGATTTAGCTCAGTGGTTCCAGCGCCTGCCTAGCAAGCACAAGGTGCCTGGTTCAATCTCCAGTGACCACATACAATACTGAGCATGGTGACCACCAGCAATCAGTACCACACACCGCAGTGCCAGACGGGCTGGCTCATACCTGTAATCCCAGCACTCAGGAGGCAGAGAGGCAGGAGGATTGCTGAGTTCGAGGCTTGCCTGGGCTACATAATGAGTTCAGGGCCAGCCTGAACTATAAAGCAAGACACTGTCTTTAAAAAAAAAAAAGTGATATAAACAAATGTATTTGTGAAGACTCAAATGATTTTTCTGATAAGTTCATTTCCAATGCTTTGCTACAAGATCAGTCTTTCATATACTGCTCTGTGTTGAATAAATGTTAGTGATATTAATGTAAACCTTGCTTTTCAGTCTTGCTATTATAAATGAGAAAATTCAACTTTTACCTATGAATTTTAATTTTAGCTTATATACCATATACCATATATATAATAGAAATGTGTCACATTTCTGATCTAACATAGATTAGGCAGTTGAATAAGAAGTTTTTACATTTATTTGAAACAATACAAGAAATAGACAAAAGATGGTGGTATGGGCCAGGGATCTAGTTAGCTCAGTAGTATCATGCCTGCCTTACAAGTGCAGTTTCTGAGTTCTAGTCCCATTACTAAAGAAAAAGAAAGTGTTACAGAATGTTCACATAATAACCTTAGCTATTATTTGTTTGTATTTTAATCTTCCTTTTCTAGGTGGTTGCCTATCACTATTGTCAAGCAGATAATGCCTATACTTGCCTGGTACCAGAATTTGTTCACAATGTCGCTGCCCTGCTTTGCCGCTCACCTCAGCTAACAGCGTATCGGGAACAGCTTCTTCGAGAGCCTCACCTGCAAAGCATGCTGAGCCTTCGGTCCTGTGTTCAAGATCCTATGGCTTCCTTCAGGAGAGGAGTCCTGGAGCCCCTAGAGAATCTCCACAAAGGTACAAATAAAGGCCAAAGGAACCCTAGGTCACTTGGGTTGTGCCTTAGAAATGATTATTTTTATCATATTGCCAAAGGTAAATGTTCTGTGGCTGATTTCCGACAGGATACAGGTAAAAAGATTTTACTACTAACAAATTCCTAGAAGAACTATTCCTTCCCTTCTTTATAAAAATTCTCATTTTTATTTTTAAATGTAATTCTTTTCCCATACTAAAGGTAATAGAGCTTCCAGTCATTTGTGAGAAGCCCAAATACTGTAAGAAAAGTGTGGCTCCTCTTCAATGTTTATAATAGAGTTTCTATGGTTAAAAACAACCCTAGTATTTATGTATAATGTTTTATTACCTTATCAGTTTAGGTAAGCCATCCATATTTATACAGTCCTATACTTATACTAGAAATCACTTAATTGTGTACTTTGAAAAGTATTTTAAAAGGTAGAAAGATATTTCATAGTATATAAATTACATATTATTACTTTTTAAAAAATGAAACAAAATTTAATGGAATCTATATCCCACTCATGCTAATGCCTTTCCTCCCATTTTCCTCTGCAGTTTGTTCAGATGTAACATAAATACAGTCATCTCCTTAAAGATAATATGTCTCCATAAATCTCTGTTCTCTGTCCTCTTAACAATGTTTTCATCAGTGCTAGACACCAGAAGAAGGATTTTTAGTAAACATGATATTCCCCAGTAATCCTGTTTATTCCTGAAATATACCTCTCTCGAGGGCTTTGAAAGTACTTTAAGGGAAGGTAATAATAATTTTTATAATCCTGCAGACCTCTTCAGTTATTTCAAGTTCACTGCTGATAACTTATTCATCATATTCCTCCTCTCAGCTCTGATAATCTCTGGTCTCTATCTCTACTTCTGTTACATCTTCTACCTATAGCTTGATCATACCTTTTAAACCTTTTAAGAACTTGGATTTTTTTTCTACATATATGTTAAGTATGTCTCCCGAAAAACTGATCAATCTCTAAATTCTGTTCTGCCTTTATCATTTCTTATACTCATTTGTTTAAAATTTGTTCCTCCTGTTACCACCTCCAAGGACTATTCAACTATCCATAACATAGTATCTGTGTTATTATTCATTCCTGGTCTGCTCTGGTTCTTTGGTATAATGCTTTTTTCACACTATAACACCTTTAAGTTTTATTTAAAAATTGTATAGCAAATGGGGGTACAAATTCATGATTACTCGTGGCTAGATATGACTGGCCCTAGGGTGCTACAGCTGTCCCAGGCCCCAGATATCCTGAGAGATACAAAGGCAAGAGGTTGTTAGACTTTTTAGACTAGGTCTCACCATTTTTCTCAGTCTTGTCTATAATTCCTTGGCTCAAGTGATCCTCCCACCTCAGCCCCCAAGTAGCAGGAACCATTACAGGTATATACCACCTAGTGCTAGCTAAAAGACTAGTTTTTAAGCACATTTTAACTCATTCATGGAGTAACTGGTGGAGAAACTCTGCCTTAGTTGCCCCAGGCTTCTAAACTTTATGTAGTGCTTCCAGATAAAGCTTCATAAAAAATTGCTCTGATCTGCCAGGTGTGGTGGCTCACACCTGTAACCCCAGCACTCGGGAGGCAGAGACAGGAGGATTGCTGAGTTCAAGGCTTGCCTGGGCTACATAGTGAGCTCAGAGCCAGCCTGAACTATAAGAGCGAGACCCTGTCTCAAAAAAAAATACAATAAAATCGTACAAGAATTTTTCTACTACATACTGATATCCTGTCTCCAAAACAAACAAAAGAAAGAATGTTTCTGGCCCTCTTATTCATAGTAGTGAAAAACTACAAAGAAACCTAGATGTCTATCAATAAGAATGCATGAATAAATTGCATATTTGTTCAATAGGATACTTATTAGGAATGTAAAAGAGCAAATACTTTCAACAGTGTAAATGAGTCTCAGAAACATTATATTTGTATAATGGAAATGTACATTTTGATGAGGATGTTGGTATATGAAAGTCCATATGAAACCTCTAAATTACACAATCAGATATTCTCAATTCACTGTATATAAATTTTATTACAATAATTTTTAAATACATAACTTTTTAATGTTAGAGTTTTATTTCCAGAAAAAAAATCCATGTAAAACATATTCAATGTAGAGTCAGGAGCTAGATTTCAAATTGTATATTTTTTTTTAAAAAGTGAGATTCAGTATTTCTCACAAGTGATTAAAACACATAGACCCATGTGCAAACAGAAAGCAAATGAAATACTTTCAGAGTTTCTCAGTAGATTGCTTCAGCCATGAATATGAAATAAAAAGAAATGTTAATTTGTTTTTACAACTAAAAGATAATTTTGATCCAATGTAAATCTTTTCTGATAAAATGTTATGTTTTTTCACTTTTTATTACTTCCATGTAGCACACTAAATATAATCTCATGTACGAGGATTCATTTCTAACTGTACCACTAGCTACCTTCTCTTTTCCAGCAGTCTCATAATTATTATTCCTCTCAAACACCTACATAAGGTCTAAGAATGGAACTAATAAAGAAGACATTTCAAACATTCGCTAAGTATGTATGTAAATGGAGGCAATGAGGAATCCTTAGTGAACGTATATTTTTAAGAGATTTAAAGACAAAGGTTTGTAGGGCTTAGGAAGCCCTTACAGTGACATGTCAGAGCAGTATCTCTTAACCATTCCATTTAAAGTTTTCAGCTAATCCATGACAAATTTTTTTTTTTTTTTGAGACAAGGTCTCGCTTTGTAGTTCAGGCTGGCTCTGAGCTCACTATGTAGCCTGGCTCAAACTCAGCAGTCCTCCTGCCTCTGCCTCCCGAGTGCTGGGATTACCATGACAATTTTTTTTTTTTCCTTTTGAAACAGGGTCTCGCTTTGTAGTTCAGGCTGGCTCTGAGCTCACTATATAGTCCAGGCAAGCCTCAAACTCAGCAATCCTCCTGTCTCTGCTCCCAAGTGCTGGGATTACAAGCGTGAGCCACCACGCCCGGCACTGTGGTATGAGATATTGATGGCTGGTGGGCGTGAGTCTCCATGCCCAGCATTGTATGTGGTTACCAGGGATCGAACTCAGGACCTTGCACTTGCGAGGCAGGCGCCGGAACCACTGAGCTAACCCTCTGGCCCATAACAAATATTTTTAAATGAAAATTTGTATGGAAGCAGATACAATACATTGTACATTATTGTGTATGTATATAAAGTTTAAAGTCTTTAATTTGTAATGTTGAAATATTTTTATTCTACGAAATAAAACTGGTAATGGATAGTAGTTGTATTTTAAATATTTTTACATCACAAAATATGAAGTAGAAGTCCTTTGTTAGTCCCTAATTTTTTTTTAGTTTTCATTAGTAAAATCTTGTAAAAGTTCCTAAATTAGCATATTATTTAAAAATCTGCTGCCAGGGCCAGGGATTTAGCTTAGTGGTTCCAGTACCTGCCTAGCAAACACAAGGTCCCTGGTTTGATTCCCCAGTAACCATATACAACAGTACTGGGCATGGTGACTCATACCCACCAACAATAAGTACCACATCCCACAATGCCTGGCGTGGTGGCTTATGCCTGTCATCCCAGCACTAGGGAGGCAGAGGCAGGAGAATTGCAGTGAATTCAAGGCTTGCCTGGGCTACATAGTGAGCTCAGGGCCAGCCTGAACTACAATGTGAGACCCTCTCTCAAAAAAAAATAAAAATAAACATCTGCTGCCAAGCATAGTGGTGCACACCTGTAATCCCAGCATTTAAGAAGCTGAGGCAGGAAGATTGCTGTGATTTCAAGGCCAGCCTGGACTACATAGTGAGTTCAAAGCCAGCCTGAAACATATAGTAAGATCCTGTCCCAAAAAATTGAAATAAGTGAATGAATGAAATCTACAAAAGCTTAAAGATGAACATGCAGAAGCATTTTCCCAAGGCTGGTTGCATTTGAAAGGCAAAGTCTAAAGAAATTAAAATCTCATCTCTTAAATATATAATTGAGATCTCTCATTTACTAAAAGAAAAGAAATTATTTTAAGAATAGTTTTTGTTAGCCGGGCATGGTGGCTCACACCTGTAATCCCAGCACTCGGGAGGCAGAGACAGGAGGATTGCTGAGTTCGAGGCTTGCCTGGGCTACATAGTGAGCTCAGGGCCAGTCTGGAACACAAAGCAAAACCCTGTCTCAAGAAAAAAAAAAAAAAAAAAAAGAATAGTTTTTGTTGTTTCACAGTATTAATAGTATTAAGAAATTCTTTTATTGTTCTGAATCTTAAAAAATATATCCCTAGATAAACATGCCTTTTTTACTACTTAACTGATGGGATATTCATTGATACCTCATATTCCTATATTCATAGATGATTTGTAATTCCTTCAAAGGGGAAGGAAAAATCCCTAGGGGGTATACAGGATTTAGAAGAATGTCTTGATTTTTCCCCTTTATTGAGTTTATTGGTATATTTTAGGTATACATTCTGATCACATTCAACATTGAAAATTTGTACCTTGCATGAGGTATCTTGATTCTCATTTTTTCCCTTTTGATCTTTATGAGATAGAAAAAATCCTCTTTAAAAAATGAAAACATGATATATTGTCTTTTTACTCCTGGGGAGAATAATATACTGAGAATTGGTAAGTAAAAGATTAGTTTTATTACAAATGAATTAAATATTCATTAAAATGTCTAGATCATACTTTAGATCTAGCAGTAGTTGTATTTTAAATATTTTTATACCAAAATATGAAGTAGAAGTCCTTTTTTTTTTTTTGATCCAAGGTCTCACTTCTCACCATGTCATTTAGGCTTGGCCTTAATCTCACTTTGTAGCCCAGGCTGGCCTCAAATTCTAAGCAATCCTTCTGCCTCAGTTTTTCAAATGCTGGGATTATAGGCATGCACCACCACACCCACCTCTACTTCAGAGCGCATTCTTGTGTTTGTACTGTTTTTTCTCTTAAGAAGAAAAAAATCCCTACAGATATGTTATCAACCTTTTCTCCCCTTAAATTGTGTCTTTCTTAGGAAGGAACCTCTGTGAAGTTAAAGGAAATATAGAGTTGATGTATGTAGGCTGTCATGTTCTGGTAAATTTTTAACAGCCAACTAGAGCAGGAAGTCTGATTTTACTCCACCGCTGAGCTACATCCCTAGCTAGGAAGGCTAATTTTAATGATTGCCAATCTTCATTATATAAAAATTCTCACCACAGCCTCTTTCAAGCTACTGGCTGTTTTAAGAACCAGCTTTTGAAAATACTGCAGTGACATCTCCTGAACTGTACACAGGATAGCTCTACTGCATCATGGGGCAGGAATCTGTGGTGGTGCTCAGCTAAGCAGTCACAAGTAGAAAGTTCTTCAGCAAAACTTAGAGGCCCAGTTAAGCTTAAGGAAGCCAGTCCTTAAAATCAAGAACCTAATAGGCTAACTTACCTAGAGTGCCATTCACTAAGAGTCATTGTTAATAGAGCTGGAATCCATAATTTATTTCTTTTCCTAAAATGTTACTACTATAAAGCAATAATTTAAGGATTGTCTTACAGTACTGAGTATTGGAATTAAATTCCTTTACACAAAGCTTGTACATTAGATGAAAAAGATAAATGCTTATTAATCATTGTAAAAGATCTGTATATGTTCAACTGTAAAGCAAAAATAGCATGTGTGATTTGTTTGCTTTAAAAAACAAAAAAAAGAGCCTGTCTTATTTAGAGGTAGGTTTATTAACTTTTTATTTGAACTCAGCCTCATTTTTTCCCCTCCATAAATACAACCTGTTTCTAGATCAGACACTTACTTAATGTCTTCTTGTTTTCTTCTCTTCAAAATCTGTAAGGTCCTGTCAAATAGTAACTTCTGTTTGCCACTCAAAATTGATTTATAGGGGCCGGAGGGTTAGCTCAGTGGTTCCGGCGCCTGCCTTGCAAGCATAAGGACCTGAGTTTGATCCCCGGTTACCACATATAATGCTGGGCGTGGTGGCTCACGCCTGTAATCCCAGCACTCGGGAGGCAGAGACAGGAGGATTGCTGAGTTCGCGGCGGCTTGCCTGGGCACCATAGTGAGCTCAGGTCCAGCCTGAACTACAAAGCAAGACCCTGTCTCCAAAAAGCAAAAAAAAAAAAAAAAATTGATTTATACTACAATGTTCATTCAATCTGGGGATTTTTTAAATTCTAATTGCCCAGTGTTCAAGAATTGATAAGCATTTAATGAGAATAAAAGCCTGATGTCTTACTGAGCTCCTTTTAGCTCCACAAATAAATTGATCTTGCCAATTTAGGATCAAGTGAAATCCAGAAGGGTACTGAAGCAGATTAGTTTTTTCCCCTATGACATCTTCCCTGGAGTCTCTAGGAACCCACACTGGCTCATTGAGGTTACTTTAAGTGTAGTCTATGATGAAGCTACAAAGACCTCCCAGTGTACTCTGTCTAGTTCAGAGTACAGTTATTTACCTATGTATTGGTTCACCCCTCCTTTCTCACTGTATAGTCACATGTAGTCTTCTGTACTGTATTAGACTCCAAGTTAAACCTCTTTGGGGAAATTCCCAAAATAACATAAGACAGTATTCTCTTAAATGCTATCAGGGGAAAAGAAAAACAAACGTGTTCTATTTAGCTTTTTCATGTGTGAAAGAAAAATGAATTTCCATGTACAAATTGTTACAACTCCAGTGCTCAGATTGTCTCAGAGATGATAATACAGATATTCCTGGAAATTTATGATTCCTATGCTCACATAATATGTAACAAAAGCTTCTGTGCCAGGCAAGAAACAACACAACTGGACTCACTACATGGATTATTTCAAATCTTTAGAAAGTTATTTACCTGAGTATCCAAGGCATCCTGAGAAGCCTTTTCTAATATTTTTTTTCCGGACAGATATATGATCAGAGAACCAGTAAGAACTCACCTATCTACTTGGTAATTATTAAGTAATTTGTTTCTTTCTATCTCAGAGAGAAAAATCCCAGATGAAGATTTCATCATTTTAATTGATGGATTAAATGAAGCAGAATTTCACAAACCGGATTATGGGGATACAATTGTATCATTTCTGAGTAAAATGATTGGAAAATTTCCTTCTTGGCTCAAACTAATTGTAACAGTTAGGACCAGTTTACAGGTATGTGTTTGTTTGCTTTTGAACCATAAATTATTTCCCTCAGAAAGGGCTTAAACTGAAAAAATTCTAGACTCTAGTTCCCTTCACAAAAATGATTTCTAAACCTCTACTATATCCTAGAGCACCCCAAGAATAGTCCCCAAAGACAGTAAAAGACGTTTTCTTTCTATATATAACTTAAATTCACATTCCCAGTCCTCTGGATGAGGTTTGGTAAAATGTCCCTGTTTCCTAGATATGTCCTGGGGACAGCAGTACAAGGAAAATCTCTAGCACTTTGGCTTCTGCTTCACTTCTAAGTCATTTCATGTTATACAAAATTCAGCTCAACCCAACATCTCAAGGTTTTGGGTTCTTTCCTCTGCTTAGTTGTACAACTTTTCTCTTGCATAATGACAATATTAGGGTTTTAATTAAATTTATTGCAACTGGGAGAAGTTTGCTTTTTTTTTAAATTATCTTCCTTGCTTGCTGACTGTTCACTGAATAACCTAGGAAGTAGTGGTGAACCAATGGCATGCATGCAGTAGCAGGCTGTTATATCATTGGAAGCTCCAAAACATTCACAATCGCTGTCCTAGATGAAGGACCAGGAGCTGGATCTAAAGCTTGTAAAAATATGTAGGCCAGGGACAAAGGACTCCACCTTTCCCACCATTGTCACTGTAGCCAAGTTGGTATTTTTTGCATATTCACACATAGTTTGTTTTTGGGTTTTTTTTGGGTGGGGGTACCAAACCAGGCATAGTGGAATACACCTGTAACCACAGCTACTTGGGAGACTGAAACATGAGCAACAGGCTTGAAGATAGCCTGTGCAGCTTACACCCTGTCTCAAAAAACTCTGATGATGTAACAGAGCTAGAGCACTTTCATACTCTGTGTGATAGCCTGGGTTCAGTCCCTGATACCACCAAAAATTCTCTTTTGATTAATATTAAAAATATTATTTACCCATCCCACTATTTTCACATAACTTCCTGTGATAATTGCTAAGATTCAATAAGGAATCTTTCATTAAGTCCCTCTTTTCCTTTATCCCAGGCTCGTTACCAGTTATTTTTACTGCCTTCCATGATTAGAAACTGTATTTTTAATCCTGACCATCTCCGTACTTGTGTTTATTTTTTTATTTTTTATTGTGATATAGGTACATTTTCTATATGCATCATGATCACACTCAACATTGAGAATTTGTATTAGTACATGACATGGCTTAATTCTCATTTTTTCCTTACTTGTGTTTATTATTAATCTCAAAATAATTTGAGTTAAAGAATATATGAATCGGGCCGAAGGGGTAGCTCAGTGGTTCCGGTGCCTACCTCGCAAGCGCAAGGTCCTGAGTTCGATCCCCAGTAACCACAGACGATGCTGGGCATGGAGACTCACACCCACCAACAATCAATACCACATACCACAATGCCGGGCGTGGTGGCTCATGCCTGTAATCCCAGCACTCTGGAGGCAGAGGCAGAAGGATTGCTGAGTTCGAGGCTTGCCTGGCTACATAGTGAGCTCAGAGCCAGCCTGAACTACAAAGCGAGGCCCTGTCTCAAAAAAAAAAAAGAATATATGAATCAACATAAATGCATCTTTACATCTGATTGTCCAATAGTTTGATTGTTAAAGATGAAAGATAAAAACAGAAGAAGCTTCTAGGAGCATAATCTCTGTTTTCATCAAATATATGTTTATGGAGTATTATCCTCAGACATACTTTCACATAAAGCCATGTACCATTGCAGGAGAAATTTTAACAATAACATTGATCTGCAAAGTCCATATTTCAGTATCTTCATGTATAGGGTGAACCCAGGCCCTCATACATGCTAAGCAAGTATTCTATCACTGAGCTACATTCACAGTCCTTCAACTAAGAATATTTTGAAATGATTGTCCAGGACTGGAGAAATAGCTTAGTGGCAGATTTGCCTAATATTAACAAGGTCCTAGGTTCAATCCCAGTACAGGGAAAAAATAATTTCTTTCTGCACTGGCATTTTGAAGTAATTGTTTAAAAAGTGAGTCCTTACAGTTATTCATTAATTCTGCAAACATTTCTTAGTACTTGGATTGTATCAGGTACTGTTCTAGAGGTTGAAGATTCAACAGTTATTAAGACACACAATATCCTTGCCTTCATAAAGCTTATGATCTAGTTTATAACACAAACAAAAAAAGTAAAAATTAAGCATATAGTAAAATCACAGGTAATGTTAAATGTTATGACAAAAAAAATAAAATGCAGTAAAAGGATAAGTGGAGGTGATAGTTGCTTTAGCTAGGGCAAATAGGAAAAGCCTGTCCAAAGAGCCTTATAAAGTGATGAAATATGATACACCTTTTTTAAGATGTCTTCATCTGCTGGCCATGTAAATAGTGAAATGTGGGTGATCAAGGGTGTAAGTAGCAGAATTGGAATGTGACTCAGTGGTACATCACTTGCTTCACATAGACAAGGCCATGGGCTTGGGTGATCCCCAGTGCCACAAAAAAAAAAAAAACAGAAAAAGACAGTGCAAGCAGAAGAGTAGACAAAAGATGAATGGTAATAGTGGAGACCATGTGAAGTGTCATATTTCCAATATTTTTTGAAGAAGAGTCAGGACTTGATGAACAGATTTTGGTTATGAACAACAAAGGATTCAAGAATGGATTCTAAGGTTCAGCTGAGCTAATGACTGGAATAGTGGTTTGAGGAAAAAAGAAAAATTACAGATACTTCCAGGAATGGTAGATAGTCTCAGTGGTAATGCCAGTTATTGACAAGAGGAAAGTTTTATGGTTCAGACAGCATTTAGAAGTTCTGATTTAGTCACATTAAGTTTGTCTGTGAAATGTCTAAGTAGAATTGTTGAGTACAAACAGACATAAGATAGGAAGTTAGGAAAGATAATCTGGAAATGAAAACTTAAGCATTAGCAACATATTGATAATATTTGGAACAAAATACTCTGTTTTAGGGAATGAGAATGGATACTGAAGACAAATAGGAACCTAAACTGGGAGGGCATGGAAAATGAAAATGAGAGGTAGTAGGAGAAGCTGGTTAAGAGTGTCTAGCATGCTAAGAGAAAAGTGAGAGGAGCATGTTGCGGAAGCAAGCTGCAGAAAGTAACTCTCAGAAAAAGTGTGGTCAACTATGTCATGCAATGGTGAGAGAATGAGGAATCTGAGAACTGAAAGATAATTAACTTCTTTGGCAAATTCAGGATAACCGAACAAGAAACATCACAGTGAAGTATAAGGTTGAAGCCTGAATGGTTCAAGTAAGAGAATAAGATGAATGGGGTTAGAAATACACATAGAGAAAACATTTCTGTAGGTTTTACTGAAAATGAAAACAGAGTCAGAGGGTGTAGGTGGAAGGAGGTATATGTGACTCAGTTGAGAAGAAGAAATTGATGCAAAGGGGAGAATGAATACTTCGGGACAAAGTCGGTGGGGATATAAGAAAGATGGAAGCCAGTGCACAAGGCTCATCACTAAGTCGCCTTCCCCAACATAATCTCCAAGGCAATCAGTAAAATACAAAGCTTTTGCCAGGCGTGGTGGTGCACGCCTGTAATCCCAGCACTCGGGAGGCAGAGACAGGAGGATTGCTGAGTTCAAGGCTTGCCTGGACTACATAGTGAGCTCAGAGCCAGCCTGAACTACAAAGCGAGACCCTGTCTCCAAAAAAATACAAAGCTTTCTACTATTAGAAGTGTTCCTTTACTCAAGAAAGCTTGTTCGATATAGCTATTTTATGAGAAAGGATAGAAAGACACATTCTGTTTTGTTTTTCTTTTTTATTAAAAGCTACCCTGTTACATGATATTCTTTGAATCCTTACATTTCTCTAACTGAATTAACTTTATACCATGGTTTACATTGAAAAACTGGTTTACAATCACTTGTGCAGCACTCCATTTTCTATTTCAACTCTAAAATGGCAAGGTTGTTTAGAATACCAACCACTAATTGATTCCTAAAGTCTCTTTACAAAGATCCATGAAAATTTTTCCTGTTTCAATATTAGAAAAAGTGTTTTATATCCCTCCTCTACATCTAATTTGATTTAATCTGTGGATACTAATACTTGATCATGTTTTCCTCTTTTCTTTGACTACTAAGAAGTCCAGAGTAAATTTGTGGATGTCACAGTTTATCACAAGAGTTAGGGGAAACTGAAGGTCTTTCTGTCTCTCTCTTTCTCTCCATCTATTTTAGGAAATTACCAAGTTGCTGCCTTTCCATAGGATTTTTTTGGATCGACTAGAAGAGAATGAAGCCATAGACCAGGACCTGCAGGCTTACATCCTGCACCGGATACACAGCAGCTCAGAGATCCAGAATAACATTTCACTTAATGGCAAAATGGACAATACTACATTTGGCAAGCTCAGTTCTCATCTCAAGACCCTCAGTCAAGGGTCCTATCTATACCTGAAACTCACATTTGATCTCATAGAGAAAGGCTATCTAGTGTTAAAGAGCTCTAGCTACAAAGTAGTTCCTGTTTCACTTTCAGAGGTGTATTTACTCCAGTGCAATATGAAGTTCCCAACCCAGTCTTCCTTTGACCGGGTAATGCCTCTCCTGAATGTGGCAGTGGCCTCTCTCCACCCACTGACTGATGAGCATATCTTTCAGGCCATCAATGCTGGTAGCATTGAAGGCACACTAGAATGGGAAGATTTTCAGCAGAGAATGGAGAACCTCTCCATGTTCCTAATCAAGCGCAGAGACATGACTCGTATGTTTGTACATCCTTCTTTTCGAGAATGGCTTATCTGGAGAGAAGAAGGAGAGAAAACCAAATTTCTCTGTGATCCCAGGTAAGACATAGAACAATAATAAAAAATTTTAAGCCTATTTTGTACTTAGAGCATGGAGCATGGGTATTCAAAGTAATGAGAAATGTTCTTTATTGAACATTTCACTAGAAAAGATATCATTGCAATTTATTGTCAAAACAAGGCTAGGATGAGGTTTAGTACTGTGTATTCTCACGATGTTCTTTCCTTAATATTCAGTGTTTGCATAGATATTTAGAATTTCTCCCTACATTCCTGTGTGTTCCTAAATAATTTTTACTGGCCCATCACAAGTTATATTTAAGATAGCCATTTAACAGATTTCCTCATTATTGTTCAGATATTAAAGGTTTTTCAACATATATTTCATCTCTTTGTCTTAGAACAGCATTACTTTTAAAATTTTTGTTAACCTATTGAAATGGTGATTGGGGACCAGGAATTTAGCTCAGTGGTTCTGGTGTCTGCCTTGCAAGTGCAAGGTCCTGAGTTCAATCCCCAGTAACCACATACAACAATGCCAGACATGGTGGCTCATGCCTATAATCCCAGCACTTCAGAGGCAGAGGCAGGAGGATTGCCATGAGTTCGAAGCTAGCCTGAGTTACATAGTGAGTTCAGGGCCAGCCTGAACTACAAGGTGAGACTCTGTCTCAAAAAAAAAAAAAAATGGTAGGCAGAGACAGGAGGACTGCTGAGTTTGTGGCGGCTTGTCTGGGTACCATAGTGAGCTCAGGGCCAGCCTGAACTACAAAGCGAGACCCTGTCTCAAAAGCAAAAAAAAAAAAAAAATGGTGATTGGCACTCACTTGTAATCCTAACACTTAGGAGCCTGAGACAAGATCACGAGTTCAAGGCTAGTTTAGGTTGCATAGTAAGACCTTGTTTCAAAGCAAACGAACAAAGTAAAAATATATATATATACTCTCAAACCCTATATCTAACAAAGACTTGGTGAGATCAGATAATTTAGTCACTCTGCTTTCAGATAATGTGTCATTTTCCCCATTTGGCTGTGAAGGCCTTAAAAAAACTTAATCGCTTGCCTAAAGTTATAAAGTTATTAGGTAAGTGAAGAGGGAAAAAAATATGGCAGATATCACCACTCCCTATCCTTGTATCCATGGAATACATTATTTATTTATCACCACCACCCCAGCACTCTTTCCTCATGAACTTGACTCTAATTTTATCAACTCAACAAACCAGACCCTATGTGAAATGGTTTCCCATTCTGTTGGGTAAAATCTAATTTGCGATATCCTAGTTCATAGTGCCTTCTACTCCTCCATACTACTCTTTTATTAAAAGAATCGTTAATATAAAATAGGTGTTTTCAAAAATTAAAATTATTACTGAATTCTTGAAAACAAGACTCCAACAATATAACTAACCAACATAGTTTATTCTGGCATGAAAACAAGAGAGACCAAATACGACTGATTCTCACACTGTGACTCATAGAGAAACTGAAAATCTGATGATGCTGGGGTTTGATTGCCCTTGTGACTATGTTCTTCAACAGATAACTGTGCCTATGGGCATGCTGCTTAACCCACTTTATGCTGCTTCATTAAGAAATTAGCTCCAGATTCTGATAGTGATCATAAGCCAGGCAGTAGAATGTATGGTATTTTCCATGAGAAGGAAAAAAATTTTTAAAGAAATGTGTGGTAGTGGAAGAAGAGAAACTGTTGAGTCAGGTTATGTGCATATAAATCTTACTTCTAGAACTGTGATCTTTGGAAAACATTACATAATGATTTTGAGACTTAGTTTTCTTGACCACATAAAAGCAAAATACTTTACCTTCTGCCTGGAATTGGTGAGAATTAAGTGAGGTCTTGGAGATAAATACCTACAATGGTACAGAATACAAGGAAATGATTCCAATTACGTTCTTTTCCCTCTCTTGTCCTTATAGTAAGAGAGACTCTTCTTCACATATGCCTCAGCTGAATCCTGTGATTAATAAGATAAGCTCAACATTCTTCAGCTGTTAACATTTTAGGCACAAGGTTTTTAGAAACAACAAAAAACTGAGCCTGAGTCTGTTGCATAAATTGCATGGCATTCCCAAAAGGTTTTGTTATAAGGTACTACCCTCATACAACTTTTTGGTGCCCACCAACCATGGATATTGAAACTGCAGGTACAACCAAACCATATAGGTACTATTGTTTTTCCTTTTTATATATACCTATGATAAAGTTTAATTTATAAACTAGGTACAGTTTGAAACTTGTAATAGTATTTCATAATAAAATAATTTTAATGATGTACTATAATAAAAGCTATGTGAATATGGTCTTTCAAAATATCTTTATGTACTTTTACCTTTTCATATAAAGGAAGCACTTTACAGCTTCTCTTTGACATATCAAAATTGCTAGCAATGGCTTGGAGGCCATTATTGTGGTTATTTTTTTAATTGAATTCTTTGTTGGTACATTTTATATACATCTCACAATCACACACAACATTGGGGAATTTGTACCAGTATATGACACAAGTTAATTCTCATTTTTATCCACATCCCTACCCACCCACACCTCCCCACCCCCTATATACATGCTCTTTTATTTTCTTTCAGAGTCATATTTATTCTTTCCCCTCATTACATTCCCACACAAAATTTCCTTTGGAAATTTCCCACTCTACAAAAACTGTCATACTTTCTAGAGCTCATTTACTTCTACGGGTGCTCATATCAAAGAGGAGATTGGTATTTGCCTATCTGTGATCTATTTATTTCATTTATTAGTGTGCCCTCCAGGTGTATCCGTTTGCACATAAATGAATCAATCTTGTCATTCTTTATGGCAGAATAATATTCCATTTTATTAAAAAAACCACATCTTCTTTATCCAGTCTCCAGTTGAAGAGCATTTGGGTTGTTTCCAAGATTGGGCTGTCACAAACTGAGCTGCTATGAGCAAGGGTGTACATCTGTCTTTCCAGTGTGACTTTTTAAAAATTCCTTTGGGCATATTCCTAGCAGGGAGATGGCAGGATCAAATGGGACTCCTAGTCCTCGTTTTCTGAGAAATCTCCACACAGATCTCCACCATGATTGCACAAGTCTGCAATCCCATCAACAATGGAGAAGGGTTCCTTTCTCCCCAAAGCCTTGCCAGCATTTATTGTTGGTTGATTTTGTAATAGCAGCCATTCTTTGTGAGATGAAATCTCAGTGTTGTTTTCATTTGCATCTCTTGAACGACCGGTGATGTTGAACATTTCTTCATATGCTTCTTAGCTGCTTTGACTTGTGCCTCTGAGAAGTGTCTGTTCATTTCAGATGCCCATTTTTGAATTGGGTCTTTAAACTTGGGGAGGCTGATCTGTTTAAGTTCTTTATATATTCTAGGTAATAGCCCTTTGTCTGATAAACAGCTAGTAAAGATTTTTTTCCCATGTACAAATCTAAATTCACAATGGATTCGAGACTTAAACATTAAAACAGAAACAATAAGTCTGCTGGAAAACAGGTTAGGTAAAACTCTTGGAGACATTGGCTTAGGCAGAGACTTCATGAATAAAACTTCTATAGCACAAGAATTAGCAGAAAGAATCAACAAATGGGATCTCATCCTACTGAAAAGCTTATTATGATTATTTGAACATAAACACTGCAATAACATAGTACTGTAATAACCAAGTGATTAAAGGGCAGGTAGTATATATATGGCATGGATACAGAGGTCACAGAAATGATTGAAATCCCAGGCAGGACAGGCAAGATGGTATGAGATTTTATCATACTACTCAGAATGGCACATAATTTTAAAACTTATGAAGTGTTTATATCTGATATTTTATATTTAGTATTTCCACACTGTAGTTGACACTGGGTAGTTATGAACATGAAAAGTGAAACCACTGAGGTGGGGTGGGAAAGACTAAATCTAATACTCCTGCTGATGCTTCATACATAGAGTTAGCAACTTAAAAAAAAAAGACCAAATTAGAATTACCTAATAAACTCTTTGAAATCAATTTCCAGACAAATCCTGCTGACCCATGTGCTCTCCCAGTGTGGGACCTATCAGAGGATTGAAAGATGAGGTTCAAGGCAATCAGACCACCACTGAATTAATATCCATACAAAGGAAGAAATCCTCAGGCACTCCCAAAGGAGAAAATATGGGCTTTTGTTTTGTGTTTTGTTTGTTTTTCTGAGACAGGATCTTAGTATGTAGTTTAGGCTGGTCTTGAACTCACTGTGTTTTACAGACTAGCCTCAAACTTGTGGCAATCCTCCTGCCTCACCTTCCCAAGCACTAGGATTACAGGGGTGCACCACCATGCCCGGTTAAAATATGGTTTTTATGCAGCCATTTCAATATCATATACACTTGTTTTCTCAACATTGTTTTTTAACTCAGAGAATTGCAGCAATTGGCTAGTATATTGGAATGAGAAAAGCAAATACTTCTAGCTTCAACTGTTGAACATTCTGTTCCTTAGTTGTTAAATAATATAGTTGCTGCCCATCATATTTCACTCTGCTTCCTGCACATTGTTTCCCCTTCTCCATCTCCTGTCCCACTTCTCTCTGTATCTAATGTATTTCAGTCCACCAGACAAGATCAGCTCATTTAAAGTCACACTAGGTGAGCCAGTGCCTAATGTGTATATCTGTGTGTAAAGAGAGCTCTCTAAAGCAATACAACATCCTTACCTCTTTTAGTCCATTTTCCTGGGTTCCATACTCAATTTTAACCTGGAACTTGTTGATTTTATTAGGCAGTTAGACACAAAGAATATTTTAGAAGTAGACCACCCAAGGATGTAGCTTCTGCCTGAGTTAAAGAAGAAAGTCTGAGAATGGCACTGGAAAAAGGAAGTTCAGAGCCAGAAGTCAGTGCTACATCTAAGGTTGAATTTTTTTCTCCCTTCCCCATCTCCCTGCCTCTACAGTGGAAACTGAACCTACTGAGCCACTTCCCCAGCCCTTTATATTTTGAGACAGGTCTCACTAGGTCACTACATTACTCAGGGTCAGCTCAAACTTAAGATCCTCCTACCTCATTGTATCAGAGAGTCAAAATTAAAGCAATACACCATCATATGTGTTTCAAATACTATCAGACTGCCAGCCAAATATGATAGTAATTCATGCCTATAATTTCAGCATTCTTGGAGGCTGAGGCAGGGGGATCACAAGTTCTAGCCTAGGCTGGGCAACTTAGTGAAATCTTGTCTCAAAATAAAAATAAAAAAGGTTTGGGATATAGCTTAGTGTAAAAGCCCTGAGTTCAACTCATTGTACTGGGAAAATAAGTGAGACTGTCATCCCAAAATCTGGGCAGAGAATTGATACACCAGAGAAAATGATGCAATACTGTATAAAGATATAATTGTGGGCCGGAGGGTTAGCTCAT
>PVIC010012013.1:18816-40579 GCA_004025085.1 Thryonomys swinderianus
AAAAAAAAAAAAAAAAAAAAGATATAATTGTGACAGAAATAAGTTATAGATAATATCTTTTCCTGGTTTTGTTTTTACCAAACTGTAAACAAACTATCACTAAAAAATTATTTACATGCTGGGAGCCTTGCTGTGAGTTTGAGGTCACCCTGAGCTACATAATGAGTTCAGGGCTAGATTACACTATACAGGGAGACTGTCTCAAAAAACAAGCAATAAGTGCCAAGTGTGGTAGCTCCCACCTGTAATCCCAGCACTCGGGAGGCAGAGGCAGGAGGATTACTATGAGTTTGCCGGGCGTGGTGGCTCATGCCTGTAATCCCAGCACTCAGGAGGCATAGGCAGGAGGATTACTGAGTTCAAGGCTTGCCTGGGCTACATAGTGAGCTCAGGGCCAGCCTGAACTACAAAGCGAGACCCTGTCTCAAAAAAAAAAAAAAAAAAACTATGAGTTTGAGGCTTGCCTGGGCTTCATAGTGAGTTCAGGGCCAGCCTGAACTACAAAGTGAGACCTTGTGGCAAAAAACTTAAAAAAAAAAAAAAAAAGGCAAAAAGAATCACTCATGCTATCAAAAAATGTTTGCTATCAAAACTTATGTATGAGGCCGGGGATTTAGCTCAAGTGGTACTGCACCTACCTTGGAATCACAAGGGTTGAGTTTAATCCCCAGTACCACCAAAAAAAAAAAAAAAAACTTATTTATGATATCAAAAAACTTTGGATTTGCATTCTAGATAAAAGGATGCCCCTTAGCTAGATAGGATAATACATACCTTTGGCCCACCTACTCAGGAGGATGAAGCAGGAGTGTCATAATATTATGGCTAGTAAGAGCTTGTCTTAAAAATAAAACAAAAGAGGGGCCAGAGGGTTAGCTCAGTGGTTCCAGCGCCTGCCTCACAAGCGCAAGATCCTGAGTTCTATCCTGGTGACCACATACAGTGCTGGGCGTGGAGACTCACGCCCACCAATAATCAACACCACATACCACAGTGCCGGGCGTGGTGGCTCATGCCTGTAATCCCAGCACTCGGGAGGCAGAGGCAGGAGAATTGCTGAGATCAAGGCTTGCCTGGGCTACATAGTGAACTCAGAGCCAGCCTGAACCACAAAGCAAGACCCTGTCTCAAAAAAATTTTTTAAAAGGCCAGAGGGTTAGCTCAGTGGTTCCAGCGCCTGCCTCGCAAGGGCAAGGTCCTGAGTTCAATCCCCGGTAACCACATACAATGCTAGGCATGGAGACTCACGCCCACTGGCAATCAATACCACATACCACAGTGCCAGGTGTAGTGGCTCATGCCTGTAATCCCAGCACTCGGGAGGCAGAGGCAGGAGAATTGCTGAGATTGAGGCTTGCCTGGGCTACATAGTGAGCTCAGAGCCAGCCTGAACTACAAAGCAAGACCCTGTCTCAAAAAAAATAAAGCAAAAAAGAGCTGGGAATAGGAGTGCGGTACAGGGGTAGTACACTTGCATGTATAAGTATACAAGGTCCTAGGTTCAATCCCCATTAACACTACAAAATTTTTAAAAAGGCTCTTAAAGTACTCTCAAACCTTAGACCTCACCACCTTATTCTGCTTTCTCTTTTTCAGTATGCATCATTATTGTGCATTTGTCAACTCTCAATTTAATCTGCCTTGTTTTATTCCCTGAGGTATGGAGATACCAGATTAACTCACTAATCCCTATTAGACTAATAGTAGAGAAGTTCAAAATCCATTTGTAGCAATTTGTGCATCTTAAATAAGGTGGTTGAAAGAGCAAGTCACCAGCCTTTGTTATTTAACCCATTAATGCCTTTAATGGTAGAAGTATAAAAAGGAGAGAGTAGACGGTGGGGGCCCACCTATTTTATGGCTCTGTCCAATTACTGCTTAGTATATCTACATAGCATTAGGCTAGTCCTGAATAAATTTCCACTCTTTCTTATTTCCCTTTCTTCATTATCTCTGTTGTCATGCTGTCTAGCCTTCTTGTCTAGAAATAGCTCTCCTATTAGTTTGAGTGGGAGTATTTATATAAGATATTAACAAAGAAATTAGAGGACTAGCCAAATTTGGTAGCATACACCTATAATCCCAGATACTTGGAAGGCTGAGACAGGAGGCTATCCCAGGCAAATTAGCAAAACCCTGTGTCTCAAAATTTTAATACAAGGGCTGCTGATAGAGCTTGGTGCTACTTGAGCACAATCTCTAGTATCTCACACACATAATTAGAAAACTCAGCTGCTTTATGTTAAATGTTTGAACAAAACAACAAAAGTTTGTTGTGAACTTTATACAGTAATCATGGAGCTGATACAGCCTATGAAGTCATGACATAGAAGCCGGATTGGTTTTAATCTGACTCCCTCAAATATTACCTTTCATTTTATTTACAATGAATGAATAGGGAGAGGCAAAGGTTTACCAAAGTCATTCTTATTTATGAGGGTAGGTGAGTACTTACTTCTTAATGACCAGAGTTAATCATTTATAATTAGTGAACTGTTAAGATTTTGCTTAATTTGTTTGGTCATGAATTACACATGTACTTAGTGAATTATACACTGAAGACCTGATGCTCTAATATCTCTACCACAAAGCAACATACCAGAAAAACAGTATTAGGTAAAGAAGACATCTTCTCCCAAATGAGAAGTAACTATTGCCAGGGCCTATACAACCTGCTTCTTGTAGAATATGCAAAATAAAAAGTGATGAGTTATAGTTTGTGGTGATTTTGTTTGTTCTTTTAGTCTAAGCATAACTCTTCAAGCAAAATAACATTAACCTTACCCTCACTGAAGCACAAATTCAAGGTCACTGCTTCTGACATCCAATGCAGGCTCCCACAACAAACTGAAGTTGAGGGAAGGCCTCTGCTTTTTAAAAAGCATTAGGAGAGAATTCAGCAAACCAGTTAAACACAAGAAGAGAAAAATCTCTTGGAACTAAGTCAATCTTCAGGAGTTTTGAAAGAGTAAAAGCAAAGGAAGAGGAGGTGTACCACCATCTTTTACTGACCTTTGGGTATTAATCAGTAAATGATCTTACCTCCCTGGAGAAGTTACCTCTTTATTCTCTTTTCAGTATCTATCTGCTTCACTTCTCAATTTTTGTCTATCATCAAAGAGGGATTAGTCTTTTTTTTTAATCTCAATTTTTTTTGTGTGTGTGTGTGTGAGACAGGGTCTCACTTTATAGTTCAGGCTGGCCCTGAGCTCACTATGTAGCCCAGGCAAGCCTCGAACTCAGCAATCCTCCTGCCTCTGCCTCCCAAGTGCTGGGATTATAGGCATGAACCACCACGCCCAGCACTGTGGTATGTGGTATTGATTGCTGGGCATGATCATGATGCCCAGCATTGTATGTGGTTACCGGGATCGATCTCAGGACCTTGCACTTGCAAGGCAAGCGCCGGAACCACTGAGCTAAATCTCCAGCCTGCAGTCTGATTTTTTTTTTTTCTATGTAGTTCAGGCTGGCCCTGAACTCACTGTGTAGGGCAAGCTGGCCTTGAGTTTACAACAGTCCTCCAATCCTCTGGCTCACCCTCCAGAATACTGGGATTATAGGCATACACCATGAAACCCAGCTCAAAAATCAGTCTTCTTGTGTTATAATTTCCAGGGAGAGATTTCATTAATTTGCAACATTACTGGGGCTTCATCTAATTTACCAGTGAATATTGTTCCTATTATTTAATACAGTTTCTAACCCCACTGCCATTAAAAATAAAATTGAAACTCAAATTTGAAATATTGCTCTTGTGACAGAAAGTCATAAGTTTTTGATATGATACAAGACATCTCATGAACTCTAATTAGCTTACCAATCCAAGGATGTCTTTCAACTTTAGGAAGGTGTTTTTCTCAGCATAGGATCTACAACGGTTAGCTATTACCCTCTTTAAAACCATCTAACCATTAGAAGATGGGCCATAACACTTTTTTTTTCTTTTTCAAATCCAAAATGAAGTGGAAAACGTTGTTAATCAGAATTCTTCACCAAGCCCAGCTAAAACTGAAAATACTTATTCTGTCATAATCTCATGAGAAATTTGCTTGACCACTATCTATCCAGATAACTTGTCCTGTTAACAGTATGATGGAGAGATCATCATTTTATGGTTTCACAAATGTAAATGCTTAGTTTGTATTCATTCATGGGATATTACATAAAAGCCAGACAACAAAACATGGAAGAGATTTATATTCTGTATTGCTTGATATTGCTGTAAGAAAGTAATACTGTTTTATATGGTTGATTATACATATAATTTCTTATGGTTATGTTTATTTTGGAAAATACTAGTTTAAAATAATTTCATCTAGATATCTAAAGTGAGATTGAAATGGACAAGTAATTAATGGAAATTTTTGATACTGAAAGTAGCATAAGAAATAGAAGTGAATTTAACCTATTAATGAGCCTTGGAAGCAGTACTTGCTGAATCAAAAGATAGGAATCCCACAGGCTTTCAGTGGTTGTCAAACCAAGATTAATGGCACAACAGTCAGGGGAGTTATTGCCAGTTTAGTGAAACTTGACAGCACATTTTCTTTTTCTGAGTAGAACAGTTCACTCAATCATCTCTAGATATTTACAAATGCAGACAGCTCTGTCTTCTTAACCATGAAAACCCACAGCTCTGAGACATTCATTTACTGTAGCCTTCAGTATATTCAGTCAATGCAAATTTTACTTATGAGTATCTGTTTATTTTCATCTCTACTGATCACACCAGCAGCAATCCCATGGATTACTTTAGCTTCTTGGTTGGCCTCGCCTCTTGCTGTCCTCCAAACCATTGTGCACCAGTAGCCACAGTGATTTATAAAAGCACAATTCTTCAGTGGCCTCTTGTAATCAGATTAAAATCAAATAAAATCCATTGAACCCTGTATTTATAGAGATAGATTTTGCCTGCCTAAATTGAGCTCCTTTATTCTCTCTCTTAGTCATTATTTTCTGCCGCCTCCTAGAACTTTCTCCTTCTCACTTGTAGGAATTTGCACTAAACAGTTTTCTCCATCTGGAATTGCTGTCCCTGGCTTATTAGCACTCTGTCCAGTTTAAATCCCATCTCTGAGACACTTCTGCTTGTCACCTTATCTAAGTAAATTCTTCTTGGTTTTTATCTGAATCATAGCAATCTTTTACTTTCTAACATGTATTACAGTTACTAAGTTATTATAGGTGATACTTGTTTTCTGTTCACTTTCCCTTTTAAGACATGAGTGAGTTCACTAAGGACAACAATCTTTTCTGACTTCCTAATGATTAATAGAGTGCCTGAAACATAGTTGACACACAACAAATATTTTTAACAATGAATTAGTAAATGAAGTGACAAGTTGTACTAATTTTAAGCTTGAAACTTAAGATATTTAAAAAATTCTCAAAAGCCAGGCATGGTGGCTCACGCCTGTAATCCCAGCACTCGGGAGGCAGAGACAGGAGGGTTGCTGAGTTCAAGGCTTGCCTGGGCTACATAGTGAGCTCAGGGCCAGCCTGAACTGCAAAGTGAGACCCTGCCTCAAAAAAAAAAAAAACTCTCAAAAATCCAAAGATAGTATCTTTTTTTCTTCTTACTTCATACCATATCTCAGGAGTAGTAAAGGCATGCATATTAGCAAGAGTTCAGTGAACATTAATTAATATATTCAAGATTGTGTGTTTAGCACTGCAGGTAATACCATTGTAAATAAGATATTTGTATATCAAAACTTAACAGGTTAGTAGTTTTAATAGACACATTTATAGCTAACTAGAATTCAAGGCAAAGTATAGATGCAAACAGCTGAAAAGGAAGAGAAGTGGCAAGCCTTCTTGTGCCCAGGGTTGATGTTTCACATTGTGCCAGTTCAAATAGAGTCATAGATGTCTGCCTCATGTGGTCTGCCAGAATCATTGCTGGTGGCAGACAAGAGATGCCCATTGTTCTAGGGTCAGCGATGGATCAACAGAGCAGAACGGCAGTAGGAAGATATAAGACAAAGTGAGTTACTACAGCAAATTTCTATCCAGTTTCCAAGCCTACAAAGAATACTGTTCCATACATTTCTACATCTTGGAAATATTTTAGTTACAATCACTACTTAAAGTTTACTTTGATCTGGCTCTTCCATGTCCACATTGAATATGAAACAGTAACACAAGGTGACTAGAAATATATTTAAAATTCAGCTTTTGTAAAAAGCATGAGAAGAGGGCCAGGGACTTAGTTCAAGTGGTACTACACCTACCTTGCAAGCACAAGGGCCAGAGTTTGATCCCCAGTACCACCAAAAAAAAAAAAAAAGCATGAGAATAAAATGCAAAAGTAGTTATTGACTGATAAACTATAGTCAGTAGCAAGGATTTTTTCTAGTACTGGAGATGGAAGCATCTTCATATTGAACTATAATGCAGCCCCTTTTTTATTTTTATATTGAGACAGAATCTTGCTAAATTGATAAATGGCCTGCCTAGGCTGGTCCCAAATTTGAGATCCTCCTTCCTCAGTCTCTTGGCATAGTAAGATTATGGGAATATGTCACCAATCTATGGACGTCATTTTCTGAGCATGGATAGCAACAAGCAAGACTGTAGTACAGCAGAAAGTTTACCTGAGACAGAAATTTTAAGATAAGGGGTGAAAAATAGCAGGAATATTAGTCTGTACTCAATATTTGAGTCTTATCTACACTTGTTTCAGTCTTACACAGGAACAAAAGAAATACTGATAAAGTCCAGGCCACACTGAGTAGCATATTGGGAAGTGAATCTGGAAATCTTTGTATTCTTCCTGGAGCCCATCTCCTTAGCTTTATTCACTAGTTAAAAATTTGTTGAGCTCTTCTGCTCTAAGAACTGTACTAATCATTAAAGAAAAATATGAATAAGACATGCACTGACACTATAGCCATTCCTTCCTCTAAAAGGAAGTTAGGCACATTGCAGCCAATAAAATGCTAAAGTATAAGGCAATGGTGGTAAACCTGGGGCACATGTGCTGCAGTGGGCTGTTTGTATCATTGAAAGGTCTAAAAAGTTTGCCATCAGTAGTATAAGGTATCATAGGAACCTAGACAAAGACAAAATGGTCTGCAGAAGAGAATGTATTTAAATTCAGCCTTGAAGGAAGGGTTGGATTTCTTCAGGCAGCATAGGGCTGGGAGAACACTGTAGACAGAGAAGAAAAGGTAATAGCAGGACAGAAGCCAGGAGAAATGTGAAGGTTTGAAGTCCTTATGGGGAATTGTGGCCACTAACAATGAGAAAATAAAGAAGAAGGAATGACAGGAAGTAAAAAAAAAAAACAAAAATCCTTGAATACCACAGTTTTTTGTTTTGTTTTTTTCCAATACCAGAAATTGAACTCAGAATGTTGCACTTGCCAGGCAGTCATGGCACAACTGAGCTACATCCTCAACTGTAGAATGCCATGTCTAAGATTTGACAGCTAACAAGAGACCTTTGTAACTTTTTGAGAAGGAGGAGGAGGAAACAATGATCAGTTAAGTGATGATGTGAAAGGTAATTCTGATAAGCAGTGTATGGAAAATAGATTGAAAAAGGGAAGACACTTAAGATTGAGACACTAGTGATAAAACTTATAGGAACAGTCTAGGTGAAAAGTGCTGAGACCTGTGACATAAGAGAGAACAGAGGGACCGGAAATTTAGCTCAGTGGTTCTGGAGCCTTCACTACACAGTGAGCTCAGGGCCAGCCTGAACTACAAAGTGAGACCCTGTCTCAAAAAAGAAGGAGATGGCTGGGGATTTAGCTCAATGGTTCTGGCATCTGCCTTGCAAGCACAAGGTCCCGAGTTTGATCCCCGGTACCACATACCATAATGCTGGGTGTAGTGGCTCACATCTGTAGTCCCAGCACTCGGAAGGCAGAGGCAGAAGGATTGCTTTGAGTTGGAGGCTTGCCTGGGCTACATAGGGAGCTCAGGCCAGCCTGAACTACAAAGCAAGATCCTATCTCAAAAAAATAAATAAATAACAAAACAAAATAATAAAATTAAATAAAAAATAAAATAAAGAAAAAAGAAGGAGAAAGAGAAGGGGAAGGGAAAGGGGAAGAAGGAGAAGGAGAAGGAGGGGAGGGGGAAGAGGAGGAATAAGAGAGAACAGGGTATATGTGAGAGACATTTGGGAGACACTCAAAGGCAGTCGAGCTTTTCTTGTATGGAATGTAAGGATAAAAGGTGCAATAGCTTCCACGTTTGTCTTGAATGATGGAAGATAGTGATGCTACTAACTGACATAGAGCTTTTCCTTTTTTTGGTTTATTTGCTTGTTTTGAGCCTGTCTCACTAGGCAGTTCAGACTGTCCTTAACTCACTATGTAGCCCACACTGACCTCAAACTCACAATGATCCTCCTACTTCAGTCTCCCAAGTGCTGGGATTACAGGCATGCGCCAGCATGCCCTGCTAGAAATTTCTGAATAGAGGATGTATTCTAGCTTGAAAATGGAGAAGGAAGAACAGGTTTATGGGGAAAAGATGAGTCCTTATTTGGACATTTTCACAATGAATTGCATCCTGGTAAAGATGCACAGAATATATTTAGGAGTGCTACTCTGGAAAACAGACCAAATATGAAGCTCAAGGCATGAGGTTATTGATTTCAGAGTTAACACTAAATAACTGACAGCAGAAGCCAATGGACATAAATAAGAGCACCCCAGTTAAGAACAGTGTGTCTTGGTGGTGGAGAGATGAGCATGGCTGCCTTCCAAGTTAAGAGTGCAAAGTAGAAAATTTAAAGAAAATAGAACAGTAATATTTAAATGCTAGTAGATGATGCCAGGACAAGTAATAATCTTAAAGGATAATTAAGAGTTAGAAGAAACAAATCATAGAAGTTAATTGAAAAGATAGCTTCTAGTGAAAAATGCCTACCAATATTATTACATTGCAAAAATTAAAGGTTAAGAGACCACTTGTGACTTTTGCCAGAATACTTTGAATAGAATGGTTGGTAACATCAGATTTCCATAAGTCAAAAGCTAATGTGAAATAAAAAATTAAAGATCGTTAACATAAATTATACTTTCCAAAATTTTAGCACTGGAAGTCTTGACCATGTTTCAGATATTAGGGAATTGGAAAGAGTAAGAAGCTAACAGTTAAAGAGTACAATTAAAAGTACTAGAAGAAGCCGGGCACGGTGGCTCACGCCTGTAATCCCAGCACTTGGGAGGCAGAGACAGGAGGATTGCTGAGTTCGAGGCTTGCCTGGGCTACATAGTGAGCTCAGAGCCAGCCTGAACTACAAAGTGAGACCCTGTCTCAAAAAGGAAAAAAAAAATGTAAAAAAAAAAAAGTACTAGAAGAAAAAAAACATAAAAATGCTTCAGAACATTGGTATGGCTAAGTTTTTTGGAGAATGCCCCAGAAGCACAGGAAACAAACACAAAAGAAAACAATAATAATAATAATAAATGGGATTACATCACAATAAAAGCTTCTCCCCACCAAAGGAAACAATCAATAGAGTGAAAGACAGCCTATCAATTGAGAGAGAGTACAGTATACTGTACATCTAACAAGGGATTAACACTCAGAATCCAGAAAGAACACTTAAAAACTCATCAGAAGAGCTCAATTTTTATTTATGAGTTTACATGATTACTTTCATCATGAGGAGTTGCTACATTTACATACCATGTCTTAATTCTTTCCTCCATTCCCCTCAAGTTTTTAAAATAGGCCACAGATCTACATAGACGTTTCTCCAAAGAAGATAAAAACAATGAACAGGTATATGAAAAGGGCTCAACATTATTAATCAAAAGAGAAATGTTGATCAAAACTACAATGAGAATTGCCTCATGACACTTACAAAGCAGCTTTTACGAAAAAAACATGGAACAAATGATAAAGATGAGAAAAGGGAACTCTAAACACACTGTTGATAGGAATGTAAATTAGAACAGCCATTTTGGAAAAAACTATGGAAGTAACATAGGGAAGTGGGAGGAAGAGGGTGAAGTTAAAGTTTGACACTCTAAAAATAGTATTAGGGGCCAGAGATTTAGCTCAGTGGTTCCGGTGCCTGCCTCCCAAGCACAAGGTCCTGAGTTCAATCCCCGGTAACCACATACAATGCTGGGTGTGGAGATTCTCGCCCACCAGCCATCAATACCACATACCACAGTGCTGGGCGTGGTGGCTCACGCCTGTAATCCCAGCACTCGGGAGGCAGAGGCAGGAGGATTGCTGAGTTCCAGGCTTACCTGGACTCTGTAGTGAGCTCAGGCCCAGCCTGAACTAAAAAGCTAGACCCTGTCTCCAAAAAAAAAGTATCAAAAACAATGACTGTTATTTTAATTAGGTTAAGAACTCAAGAGTTTAACACTAAGTTACAAGAGGAGAAACTAGTGTTGGTGTGCCACTGTAAACTAGAATGGTAGATTTAATTATTGTACATTTCAGAAGAAAGCTTTTACTGTAATTGTAAATCTTTGAAGAGATATTTAACCTGATTTAAATGTAGCACACTGTAAACATGTATCTAAACATTATATTACCCTATTGATACATTCAATTTTTAATTTTTATGTACTAATTTTTTTTTGTTTGGGGTTTTTTTGTTTGTTTGTTTTTGAGACAGGGTCTCACTTTGTAGTTCAGTTCAGGCTGCCCCTGAACTCACTATGTATCCTAGGCTAGCCTTGAACACATGGCAATTCTCCTGCCTCTGCCTCCTGAGTACTGGGATTACAGGTGTGAACCACCACACCCAGCGTTGTGGTATGTGGTACCAGAGATTGAACTCAGGACCTTGCACTTTCCAGGCATACACTGAAACCACTAAGCTAAATCCCCAGCCCTAGTTTTTTTGTTTTTGTTTTTTGTTTTTTTGTTTTTTCCTAAAGAAGTAACAGATGAAGCAGTCTAAATTCAGGTATCAGGAAGGCAATTCAGAGTCCCTTCTTCCCCAAAGATGTAAATTGGTTAGCTAACAAAACAGATCTTTGCACATCAGTATGTATTATTCTAGCCTACATTCTCGGATAGGTAGGATACACTTTGTGGTATAAACAATTCCTTGTCATGTGACTATAGCTATGCTACTTTATCACATCACACAGAACATCAAAGCAACTACAGTATTTTTTTTGAAACAATAATGTATTGTCTGTCAAGTTTGTCAGCAGAATAGTTAACGAAATAGATACAATTATGCCTTTAGTGACTGTGATTAGAATGATTTTAAAAATCCATGCTAGAAATACTTGATTCTGTTAGCATATGTCAGTGCTACATATAGAAACACTACCTCCCTGGAGTACTAAATAAAACTTATTAGAAAAAAATAATGTCATTTTTTAGAGATGAGTCAGGTCAATCCTTATTCCTGCCTGCTCTTTGCCTGAAGTTGCACCTCCAAGTGTTTCTGCATTGACTAGCAATGAATGGCATCCATTCTGCAGTAATTTTCCTTGCTCTCTAGATCTGTCTTTTGGCCACAAAAGTTGTAGGTAGGATCTGAATGAGAAGGAGTAAAGACAGTGTATCACATTTTACCCAGTTACACACATGAAGGATTAAAGTTCTGTTTGAGTATTCAGTCCTCTTCCTATGTTTAAAGCCATTTATGATGAGTGATCATCCCTTTAGAATAGCACTGCCAGTTACTATGGAGGATACAAAAGAAATACAAAATATTTCACTCCATATGACTCACTTCAGTCTTACCACAGTCCCTGTCTTATAGAGTGGTTAAATGGCTTGTCTTTGTTATAAAGCTTAAAGGGGCGTAACTTGAGCGTGAACAGAGGTCTGTTTGACTTTGTTTCAGAGATAGAGACAGGGATTTTGTAGGTAACTAAATCACAAGGTGATCTCTTTGTATGAACTGTGGAAATAATTACTCTAGCCTCACTACTTCCCCTAATCCCTGGCTTTTATAGCCACATCTGAACATTTGAAACCATTTAAAGTCAATTTGATTAGCATCATCTTTACTTACCATAGTTGTGTTCAGTCACACCTAAAATCACATCATGTTTGATTAAAGCCCACTCTGCTTTACCTCTTAGCTACACTTTCTCAAAATCCTAGTTTAAAATAGTATCAAAAATAATGACATTGCCGGGCGTGGTGGCTCACGCCTGTAATCCCATCACTCGGGAGGCAGAGACAGGTGTATTGCTGAGTTCGAGGCTTGCCTGGGCTCCATAGTGAGCTCAGAGCCAGCCTGAACTATAAAGCAAGACCCTGTCTCAAAATAATAATAATAATAATATTGACTTATTTTAATTAGGTTAAGAGTATATACTATATAAGTTAATATAGTATGCTTTACATGGGTAGATTTCTTTTTACATTGCATTCAGTATGAGGAATATTTTCTCCTATGCTTACAGTATAGTGTTTTGTGAGAACCTAAAAATTATTAAAGTATTTTTAAAACTGTAAGATAGTTTGCAAGTAAAAAGATACTACTATTGGGCATGTAGCTTATTGGTACTGCCACCTGCCTAACAAGCGTAAGGTTCTGAGTTCAATTCCCAGGACCGGGAAGAAAATAGTATTATTTATTTCATTCTGCGCATGCTCTTGTTACTTAGGATTACATATGTGAAAAAAACATGGCTTTTGTCCTCAATAGAGTGTAGTGGGAAGGCTAACGTGAGGACAGTATCTCCTGCATGCGTGCTGTCATGGAGATGTGTACCAGCTACAACAGGAGCCTAAAAAAGAACCCTTGGGTGTACCTGAAGAACCCAGGAAAACCTTACAGAAGACATAGTGTGAATTGGAACTTGAAATATGAGAAGTAGTTTTCCCAATGAATTAAACAAGAAAGAAAATTACAGGTAGAGGGAAAACATGTTTGAAAATTCTCCAATAATTCAGTATAATAAAAGTACAAAGTGAGGTAATAAAGGGCAACAAATAGATAAGGGACAAATATGGAAAGCCTTGAAATACCATGCTAAGGATTAACATGGAAAGAGGAAATAGAAATATTAAAGAACTTTTAGCAAGACATTGTTGAGGTTTTGCAGTCTATATTATTGGGAGCAACCAGGGAGTGGGAAATGGAGAATAGGATGGAGAGAGTAAAATTTGCAAGTGAGAAAGGTAAAGAAAAGAACAACTACCCAGTTTTATGCCTGGCTGACAATATTTGAAAAAATAAAGACATTTTAAAGATATATGGCCTTAAGGGAAACTCCAAGTTTAAAAGCTGAGTCTCATTTGACTTTGATTTGACAGTGATGGAGATATAGAGATCTTTCAGGCAGTCAGAGAACCAAACTAAATCTCATTGTTTGAGATGTTACCACAGGAGTCATTACATTGAGGTGAAAATTGAAACCAAAAGATGAGGACAATCTAGGAAAGATGAGTTTATGATGGGTAACACAAAGAAGTTACATCACAGAAAACAGGTGAAATCTACCAAGGTAGCAACATGGGTGTCAAAATACAGTTTCAAGAAGGGCGGCAAGCTAAATGTCATTGTACCTGGCTGTAGTCTCAGCTACTCAGGAAGCTGAGGCAAGAGGATCATAAATTCAAGGCCAGTCTGGGCATTTAATGAGACCCTGTCTCAAAATAAAAATTAGAAAACAACTAGGGGTGTAACTCAGTGGTAGAGCATCCATCCATTCAATCCCTAGTGCCACAAAAAAAGAAGGGGGAAAAACAACAGTGCCAGGTAGGGTGGCTCACTCCTGTAATCCCAGCACTCAGGAGGCAGAGGCAGGAGGATTGCTGAGTTCAAGGCTTGCCTCGGCTACAGAGTGAGCTGAGGGCCAGCCTGAACTACAAAGCGAGACCCTGTGTCAAAAAAAGGGGGGTTGAACCCAAAGAAAGAAAGAAAAAGAGGCAGTAACTAATAGGGCCTAATGTTAAAGGGAAAGAATAAAAGGGAAAGAAAGAGCAAAAGCTAAAAGAAAATCTTTTTGTACAAAAGGGTGGGGAAACTGGGCATGGTGGCACATACCTGTAATCCCAGCATTTGGGAAACTGAGGTAGGAGTATCAGGAGGATCGCTGTGAGTTGGAGGCCAGCCTAGGTTACATAGTGAATTGAAGACCAGCCTTACCAAGATCCTGTCTCAAAAAAAAAAACAACAAAAAAAATTGAAATTAAATGTTTAAAGAGTTGGGAGAGGAAAGGAAAAAGAAAGAAAGGAAGCAGTAAATAATAGAGATTAATGTTGACGGGAGAAAAAAGTTCAAAGACTAAGAGAAATTAACTTTGTTCTGAATTAAGAGGCTACCAATGATCCTAGAGAATGGTCAGGTTGGGAGTCAAAAAGAATAAATAAGATTCAAGAATGAGCAAATTATAAGAGAAATACAAAGGAGTAAACAAAAGCATAGCATTCTGACTATCCCTCAGTTATTGGTACCATATTTTACGAAGAGGTACAAATGAAAATGCCAGCATAAATGTAAATTGCTGTCACCCTTTGTGTCCCAACCACAGCTTTGAATCCACTTAATTAACTGGAATCTGTTACCAATAATATCGCATGCTTCTGTTTTTTTGTTTTTTGATTTTGTTTTGTTTTGTTTTGTTTGAGACAGGGTCTCGCTTTGTAGTTCAGGCTGGCCCTGAGCTCACTATGTAGCCCAGGCAAGCCTGGAACTCAGCAATCCTCCTGTCTCTGCCTCCCGAGTGCTGGGATTACAGGCATGAGCCACCACGCCCGGCACTGTGGTATGTGTTATTAATGGCTGGTGGGCGTGAGTCACTATGCCCAGCATTCTATGTGGTTACCAGGGATTGAACTCAGGACCTTGCACTTGCGAGGCAGGCACCGGAACCACTGAACTAAATCTCTGGCCCCCTGATGTGGATTCTTATACTCATGGCCTAAAGCATAGGAAACAGATGAGAGGCTTATATTTACAAGTCCAACTCATTATTTTATAGCCATAGAGAGGCATGTAAAATAATAATTCCTATACCAGGAAGCCTACAATAATTTTACTGTTAATAACTGGATAGAATTTTGAGACTTTGAAAAGAGGACACTTTATAAATGCTTCTTGTTATCTAACTTCTCTGTGCTCTACCAACTAAACTGAGCTTTCATTGGATAAATAAATGTCAGTGGCAATTTCCTAATCTTGTAAGCACAAAACAACCTTGGGCTCAGACCTACAGATGATAGTGATGTTCCATGTGAGCCACACTTATTTGGATGTTCTTCCATTTAAATAAATTCCTTTCCATCATGGTGAATCTTATCCAGCTAAGCATTCACTTGTGTGCCTGTTTTTGTTCTATACTTACTTGGTATCCTTTATCATTTTTAGACGCTATGATGCCAAAGGTTAAGATGTCCTTTGTAAATCTTACTGAAATGAAATCTCTTTGAGGTGTTTTCTGTGTAAGGTATAATTTATCCTACCCCCTATTCTGCAACTTCTTTCCTAGAACTAAAAACAAAAAAAAAAAAACACCCACTTTTTTTAAGAAATGTTCGTTTTTAAAACTTCAGTGTAAGATTTTCAAATTAAAGCTGGCTCTAAAGCCAGTGCTCAGTATAAAGGAAAATTCTCCATCTGGGCCTTCCTTTAGGGAAATATCACCAGCAAACTTCACTTAATACTTCTGTTTGATTACTTTGTTAGTCTTGAAACAGATATAATGGTTTCATTTGCCTCTTGTATGGCATTCCAAGTCAAAGGGGTACAAGGGTTGAATTCATAGTGTTAGAAAAATGTCAGCTGACACTGACCTGCTGAGCCATGGAGTTCTAAGTGTCCAGAGTTCCTAAAGGTTATAGCAAGTGTGTTAAGAAGATGCATGCCAAAGTTGACAGTTGTCATTTTTTTTTTTTGAGACAGGGTCTTGCTTTGTAGTTTAGGCTGGCCCTGAGTGCACTAGGTAGCCCAGGCAAGCCTTGAACTCAGCAGTCCTCTTGCCTGTACCTCCCAAGTGCTGGGATTACAGGTGTGAGTCACCATGCCCGGCATTGTTGTATGTGGTTACTGGGGATCAAACCAGGAACCTTGCGCTTGCTAGGCAGGCGCTAGAACCACTGAGCAAAATCTCCGGCCCCAGTTGCCATTTCTAAATGCTCAGTTTTTTCTTTTAAATTTTTTATTAGCATTTTTATATGTGAAAGACTATGTTAGGCATTAAGAAGAATATAATCCAGATTTCTTTCATAAACTGAAATAGGAATATATATACCCTATATGTATGCACATGTCCCACATAATCTCCACAAACAGTTGTGTCCATTATGCTTAAAGAAATATATCATTAAGCTGTGTGTAATACATGCTTGTAATCGCAGCACTCTGGGAGACTAGAGCAGGAAGATTGCAAATGTGAGTCCAGTCTGGGCAATTTAGTGACTTACTGAGACCATGTCTCAAAGTAAAAACAACAACAACAACAAAAAGACTGGGAATTTAGTTACACACAGAAAAAGGGAAAGGAGAGGAAACAGGGAGAGAACTCTGAATCAAATGTATTTTAAAAAAAAGTTTTTACTTTATATAATGACAAGTCAAAAATTAGGACAGTTTCAATGCTATATAGTCAGGATTTAGGCTGTGTATAATTGTCCAGTTTTTTTAGCCTAACCTTCCTCTTGGCTTTGTTCTCAGGCCAGCTGATCACATGATTTGAAAGAGGAAGAGGCAGTTGTGGATTGTCATAGACAAATATAACAATATCTAGATGCAGAAAAAAGATATTTTTCTTCACAAACAGATAGGAAATCTGTTGGCAAGGAGATATGGGGGCCTAGAAGCCATCAGGAAATGTATTATAGTGGAGAATAGAGCTTGTGACAGTATGGTAAATACTGTATTAGAGGTAGGTACAATCTATACTGGTGGCACCAAAAAGAACATGTTCTATTCAGGAAAAAAGTAAAGGCTGATAGTGCTGACCAGAGAACTTGATTTGGGCAAGAAGTTGTTAATTCAGTTAGGACTTCTTAACTATAGGTGCTATAGAGAAATCCAGTAAACATTTGGATAAATACTTAATCTAGGCCTGAGAAGCAAGGTCTAGATAGATTTTAAAAATATATAAAGCTTGTAGGTGGTGATATAAATTCCAAGGATGAATGAGCTAATCCAGACAGGATGGAATAGAACATACTAGTACAAAAATCCCAGAAAACACTAACATTATAGCATTGGGAAAATAAGAGTTGCTGACTGAGACAATAAAATCTTTAATGTCACTTTTGTGTGGTGTAGTTTTAATCCAACTAGAAGTGATGTTCATTCATTGATTGTGTTACTTATACATGTGATTGGGTAAAGCCAGGAACTTTACCATAGTCATTGTCTGCCCAGCAGCAAGTACCTTTCCTCAAGAAATTAAGTGAAATGAGGTTTGTTGAAGAGACTGTGAGTCCTGAACAGTACCCCAAAGCAGAACTGAGGCATTGCAATTCTAAAATGAGTCTACTTTGCTTTGCAGGAGTGGTCACACATTACTTGCCTTCTGGTTTTCCCGCCAAGAGGGAAAATTAAACCGACAGCAGACTATTGAGCTGGGACATCATATCCTCAAAGCACACATCTTTAAGGTAAAGGAATGAGGAGACTTTTTCTTTCTATCTCTAGCAAAATTTTCCTTACCACTGTGTGTGAAATGAAACTACTATTTTTTCAGTGTAGGCCCTGCTTGCTGAAATTAGCTGTCTACAAAGTTAGTCCATCTCAGGACCAGGGATTTAGCTCAGTGATTCTGGCAGCTGCCTGCAAGCTAAAGGTCTTGAGTTTCACCCTGTACCACATACAACAATGCCAGGCATGGTGGCTCATGCCTATAATCCCAGCACAGTACCACATACCAGTGCTGGGCATGGTAGTTCACTCTGTGAACCCAGCACTCGGGAGGCAGAGGCTGGAGGATTGCTGTGAGTTCAAGGCTAATGTAGGCTACATAGTGAGCTCAGAGCCAACCTGAACTACAAAGTACCACATACCAGTGCTGGGCATGGTAGTTCACTCTGTGAACCCAGCACTCGGGAGGCAGAGGCTGGAGGATTGCTGTGAGTTCAAGGCTAATGTAGGCTACATAGTGAGCTCAGAGCCAACCTGAACTACAAAACAACACACTGTCTCCAAAAAAAAAAAAAAAAAGGTCTATCTCCTATCTCCTAATGTATATAGCCTATTCCTCCTTCAGTCTTTAGAAAGAGACTGTCCCTGTTTTACAGAGGGGTTAAATAGTTATTACATTTACACTGGCCATTCTCCAATTTAGGTCTGCTAGGTTTTTCAGGAAATGTGTGTGCATACTCAATTTAAATGAGGAACATATACACATACAGGTATGTATGCTCTCTACATAACCTGTCATCTCCTGAAAACAGTCCACAGTTAATTGCATGTTTTCAGTATCTAAAAAATAAAAATCACTGAGAGTAGGTGGCCTTTCAGTTTTCTTATGATTGGTTTAGTGACAATCCTAAAGTTATATATATAGATATAGATTTTTTTTTTTGAGTCAGGGTCTCACTTTGTAGTTCAGGCTGGCCCTGAGTTCACTGTGGAGCCCAGGCAAGCCTCGAACTCAGCAGTCCTCCTGCCTCTGCCTCCCAAGTGCTGGGATGACAGGCGTGAGCCACCACGCCCAGCACTGTGGTATGTGGTATTGATGGCTGGTGGGTGAGAATCTCCACACCCAGCATTGTATGTGGTTACTGGGGATCCGGAATCAAACTCAGGACCTTGCGCTTGCGAGGCAGGCGCCGGAACCACTGAGCTAACCTTCCGGCCTGATATAGATTTTTTTAAAACAGGGTCTCACTTTATAGTTCAGGCTGGCCCTGAGCTCACTGTGTAGCTGAAGAAAGTCTTCAACTCAGCAGTCTTCCAGCCTATACCTCCTGAGTGCTGGGATTACAGGTATGAGCCACCACACCTGGCATTGTGGTGTATGGTACTGATTGCTGATGAGCATGAGTCACCACACCCGGTATTGTTGTATGTGGTTACCAGTGATTGAACCAGAGACCTTGTGCTTGCAAGACAGACACTGAAACCACTGAGCTAAATCCCTGGCCCTGCTATGATTTAAACTGTTTACCTGGAACAAATACTAATTTTTCTCGAGCTACTCTCCCAGTACCTCTCAAGTTATAATCCCAGTTTTTCTGTGAGCCATTTCAAATTTGTAAGAACACTATAAAGTATTGGTTTCCTCTCTCAACATTCATAAAATTGAACTAGTGAACTCAGAAGAAGGCATATAATTAATTTGCTTGTACATGTTTGCATTCATCTGCTTATTAGGTACTTACTGAAGCACTGTACTAGGTTGTAGGTATATAAAAGTTTAAAAGGTATAATCCCTAATCTAAAGAAGTTTAAGCTTCAGGTAACTGTTTTGAGTTAACACATAAAAGCAGAGAAGGAAATTTGTTGTACTGACTTTTCTAGCCCACAATTTGCTATAACTGCATATTGGTAGTTCCAGTACCAAGAGTTCTTTCCCTGCCTCTGGATTGAGAAATGCAGGTTTATAAGCAGTTCTCTGGGTCAGACTTCCCCTAAGAGATGCTGTAAAGGTAAAACAGAGGAAAAGATGACATTAAAGGCAACTCCCTGAGCCTAGCAAATTCTTCCCAATACATGAGCACACAGCCAGAGAAGCCTGTTCATTGATGGACAGAAGACACCCACAATGACAGGTCCTTTAGTTGAATCAAGATTGTCTTTTCCAACAAATCACTGCACAAAATATGACCTTACAAACTGATCTTACTTAGTGAGAGCAATAGAACTAAAATAACGGGTAAGGTTTCTCATTCCAGTTTCAAGTAGATTGAAAAATATCTACTACTTTTATAAATTCATTTTTTTAGATTTGAATCTTTATCGGTACATTTTATATACATGTCATTATCACACTCAACATTGAGAATTTGTACCAGTCTATGACATGACTTAATTCTCATTTTTTTCCAATTCCCCTGCCCACCCTACAGCCCCCTGCCCCCTGTATACATAACCTGTTTCCTTTTTTAACCATAACATTTTTCTTTCCCTTTATTACTTAACCCTACCTTCATTTTCCCTTTGAATATTTTCTATTTCACAGTATCTATCATACATTCTAGAACTCAGTCACATCTTCAGTTTCTCATACTAGAGAAAAGAAACAGTATTTACACATCTGTGATGTGTTTATTTCACCCATAAGTATGTCCTCAAGATACCTCCATTGAGTATAAATGACTCAAACTTATCATTCTTCATGGCAGAGTAATACTCCGGTTTATTTTTTTAAAACCACATCTTTATCCAGTCTCCAGTTGATGGGCATTTGGGTTATTTCCAAGATTTATTTATCACAAACTGAGCTGCTATGAATATGAGTGCACATATGTCACTGTGATATGAATCTTTTAATTTTTTCATGTATTCTAAGATTATTATCTTTCAGGTAAAAAGGAAAATAATGTAAGAATTAATCTTTTAGTGTCGCCAAGTGCCTAGGATCAGATGCAGAGGTGAATTTTCTGCCTGACTTTGCACACCACAAACATCATGTCAAAAGAGAAATAACATGAAGCTTCATTTGACTATGAGTGACTTTATCCAGAACATAAAGACCTACATTTAAATCATATATCTATGTCCTTAGCTCAGTTTATCATATGTTGATGCAGACATTTGCATGAGATAAGATGAGCTCTCTGTATAATTAGGGCCATAAATAGTCCTTCATACCATGGCAATAGGACTTCAAGGTGATGAAAGATTATTGCTTTCTTGGTTATGGAGTTTCCAGAGTCCCTTAAATTCAGGGTCCTGTCTTCTGTGGGAATTAGCTTCTCCAGACTGCTAGAATTCTTAGTCTCCATTAGCTAAGGGTCATGAAAAGCAAAGACAAGGGCCTGAGGAATGTAGCTTAGTTATAAAGCCCTTGCCAAGCATGTGTGAGGCCCTGGCTTCAATCTCAAGCTCCACAAAAAAAAAAACTTTTTTTAAGTCCAGAAGCCAAAGATAGACTTTATCATTATAGTCAATTCTATTTAGAACATATAATCAGCAGTTAGTTCAATTTGTATTTCTTTCTCATCTTAAATTTCCCTTGTTTTTTTTTTTTCCTCCTCATACTGGAGATTGAACCCAATACCTTCACACTAAGATACATCCCAAACCATTTTTTGTTTGCTCTATTTTATTTTGTTTTGTTTGAGACAGGGTTTTAGTAAGTCACTACATTGCTCAATCTGACCTCAGACTTACAGTCCTCCTGCCTCAGCTCCCAGAGTGCTTGGACTACAGGCTTACAATACCACATGTAATTTCCATGTCTTTTCTTCATTCAAAGAAAAAAGTATGTATGTGTCATTCATGACTTAAAAATGTTAGGCCAGAGATTTAGATCAGTGGTTCCTTTTTTTTTTTTTTTTTTTTTTTTTTTTTTTTTTTTTTTTTTTTTTTTTTTTTTTTTTTTTTTTTTTTTTTTTTTTTTTTTTTTTTTTTTTTTTTTTTTTTTTTTTTTTTTTTTTTTTTTGAGACAGGGTCTTGCTTTGTAGTTCAGGCTGGCCCTGAGCTCACAGTATAGCCCAGGCAAGCCTCAAACTCACCAATCCTCCTGCCTCTGCCTCCCGAGTGCTGGGATTATAGGTGTGAGCCACCATGCCCAGCATTGTGGTATGTGGTACTGAATGCTGATGGGCATGAGTCACCCACCATGCCTAGCATTGTTGTATGTGGTTATGGGGGATCAAACTCGGGACCTTGTGTTTGTAAGGCAGTTGCTGAAACCACTGAACTATAACCCTGGCCCTGTAGAATCTTTTTTTTTTTTTT
>PVIC010012014.1:0-40436 GCA_004025085.1 Thryonomys swinderianus
TTTTAAGTTCTTACTCTTTTCCATGAAATGAAGTATATTTACTATGCAAATATCATTGAAGTAAATAACATATTCATAGCTGAATGTGAAGAATACACTTGATGAGTCATCTGGAGGAGGTAAATGCAAGTAGCAATGTGTTGATTTTTATATAAATGTCCTTCACCCCATATGGCTGGCCAAATTTTATATTACTTTTTGTTTTATACCTACCTTAATAAATACAACTTGTCTTACTGTAAGCTACCATAATGAAAATACCATGTACTCAGTAGCTTAAACAACAGAAATTTCTTAAGGTTTTGGAGAGTGAGAAGCCCAAGTCAAATGTCTAGCTAGGCCCCCTTTCTGACTTGCAGCTAGCTATTTTCTCATTGTATCTTTACGTGGCAGCAAAGAAAAAGAGTGAATGAGAGACAGGCAGAGAAGGACTGAGAGGTAGAGAAAACTCTCTCAGCTTTCTTCTTATAAGACTATTCCTTTTGTCCTCTGGTCTCTCTCCTTATAACCAAGTATCTTCCATAGGCCCTTTCTCCAAATACCATTCAGTACTGGGGTTCCAACCTAGGCATTTGGGAAGGGTAACCCACATTCAATCCATAACTCAATTCTTACATTAAAATAAATATATACAAACAATAGAAGCTGATTTTATGTATATCTCTTTGGAGCTTATCATATCTTAAAGGACGGAATATAAATAGATTCCCTGATAACTAAATTTTAACTTATTGCAAAACTCCAACAGAACTTGCTTCTCCAGCACCCTCAGTGCTCTTAAAAATCAAATCCAGTCACTTGCCCTGACCGACAACACTCCTCCCAATCTGATGCCACCTTTGTCCCTCTTATTATACCCTTATTCTATGTATTCCAGCAACACCAGTCTTTGTTACTTATTTCGCCCAGCTTACTTTCCTCTCAGGAACCTGGGATATCCTTTTACTCTGCTTAAAAGGTTGCTCCCCTCGTCTTTGAAAAGTCAGCTCCTTCACTTCATTCAAATGTTAACCTCAAATGCCACCTCTCAGGAGAGATCTTCCTTATGCAGCTCACCCCACTCTATTCCACTGCTCTGGGTCACAGCATTTTTATCTGCCACTGAAATCACTTATTTGCTTGTTGTTGTCTGTCACACGTTGAATCCTACAGTAGCCTCATTGTCCCTGGGCTTCTCTCCAGCCCTGACCAATAAAGTCTGGTCCTGAGAGCTTTTCCAGGTCCCTGGCTTGTACTCCAGCTCTTCACTGGGAGGAGAGCAGGGTCCACATCCTGCACTGTTTGCCTTGGCCTGTCCTCTGCTTTCCCCTACTATCTCCGCCATGCTTTGGAACCGGACTCAGCTTTCTATGACCTCTTTCCTTGTTCCCATGTTGGAGCCTCCCTAAAACATTTCATCTTTAAAAGATTCTTATTGCTATAACTATGCTCAGTAGATCAAAAATCTTTGATTGAACACTGACCTCTTTAAGAAACAGGATGACTATGAAAGCTGTTCTTTTATCCCATGGTGTTGTATGAATAAGAAATTCTGTGAGTTCCCCAGCATTCCCCAATCTTTTCATCTGTGCAACTGATTTCCTGCTAGTCCCTCAGAACAAAACATGATTTGGGCAGTTTTCTGTAGGTGACATGTGGCACAGTGAGGCAGTTAGTTCCATGGTCTGCATCAAAATCTGGGAACAAACACTGGCTATGCCATGTACCAGCCGTAGAACTCTGGAGACATTACTTAAGATTGCTGAGTCTCAAGCTCCTAAGTGTACGGAGAGAATAATAAAAGGTTTACAAGGTTGTTTTGAGGATTCAGTGAGATAATGTCTAGTCAGACAGGCTCACATTCTGATTGTGGAAAGTCAGGACTGCATATCCCTTTGGAGAGGAACTTGCAATACATATCAGGTTTACACAGGTGCTTCCCTTTCAGCCCAATCTGGCACCAACAGTTATTCCTCCACATGTGCACAAGGTTATGTGTGAAGGCTTTACTTATAATAGCAAAATATTAGGGAAAACATAAATGTCCAGCCACAAAAAGCTGGTTGGTACAAGAATACTACGCAATTGTGAAAAGAATGAGAAATATTTCTATGAATTGTTGTGAAAAAATATCTAGGCTATCTCAAGTGAAAAAAGTACATGCATTACTAAGAGTTCGCTTATTTTGAAAACATGAAATATGGGAAGGATAAACTAGACCATAATGAAATTTGTTACTATAAGAGATAGATGGTAACTGAGAGATAGAAGCAAGAATAAACTTCTGGGCCTGAGATTTAGCTCAGTGGTTCTGGTGCCTGCCTAGCAAGCACAAGGTCCCTGGTTCCATCCCTGGTAACTACATACAATAATATCAGGTGAGGGGACTCATTCCCACCAGCAATCAGTACCACATACCACAGTGCCGGGCGTGCTGGCTCACACCTGTAATTCTAAGCACTCAGGAGGCAGAAGCAGGAGGATTGCTGAGTTCCAAACTTGCTTGGACTACATAGTGAACTCAGGCCCAGCCTGAACTACAAAGTGAGACCCTGTACCAAAAAAACAAGAATGAACTTCTGTGTGGGGTTTGTAAGGGTGGTCTTACCTTCTGAAAATGGAAATGTTATACAGATTTAGAACAAATTCATATTAAAAATGATTTATCAAAAGTGAATTTTGGGCCAGAGGGTTAGCTCAGTGATTCCAGCACCTGCCTCGCAAGCGCAAGGTCCTGAGTTCAATCCCCGGTAACCACATACAATGCTGGGCGTGGAGACTCACACCCACCAGCAATCAATACCACATACCACAATGCAGGGTGTGGTGGCTCACGCCTGTAATCCCAGCACTCGGGAGGCAGAGACAGGAGGATTGCTGAGTTCAAGGCTTGCCTAGGCTACATAATGAGCTCAGAGCCAGCCTGAACTACAAAGCAAGACCCTGTCTCAAAAAAAAAAAAAAAATGAATTTTAAAATCAAACAAAAGAAAGGAGCCTAACTACATACCATTAGTTAGTAATGTAACTACACTCACACACAAAAGAATAATTAAGCAGACTTTGAATATTCTTGGTGGCCTCATACCAGACAAGGGTCATCTGTCTTGAGATCTTAGTTCATTAATGTTACAAACACCAAAGCAAGCAACAGGAACTATTATAGATGGATAGTCTAAAGAAACCAGACAAATGAACTCAGTGTATAATCCTCCTTGGATCTTGGCTTTAAAGGAAGAATGACTACAGGGGACACTGATGGGACAGTTGGTAGAAATCTGAAATCGAACTGTGTTTTACAGTATATTTTTGTATCAGTGTTAAAATCCTTGAATACAGGTAGGATGAGGTTATGTCTTTGTTCCTGAGATGTATGCTGAAGTATTTTGGGGGGAAGTATAATGATGGTGTGTGGAACTTACTTTCAAATTTCTAGCAAAAACAAGAGAGAGAAAGAGAGCAAATGCTCAAAGTGTTCACTGTATTACTCAAAACTAGTCTGATTTGAAATTTTTTAAAATAAAAAATTGAGGAGGTAACTTGAAACAAACAATCCAAAAAAAGATCAGTGCCTGTTTGCTATTACTATCTCTGATTCTTCCAGTCTGGAAGCCTGTGAGAAGGAAACCTGGAATAAATACATATGGTTGATAAATAAAAAAGAAATCATGTACTGGTATCTATTTTCAGCCTACTGAAGCATGTCAGTTGGTACTTTACTTATTCATTTCCCATAGGATTTACCCAAACAAATAAAACTGCCTCCAACTTTAAAAAAGGCAGCAGAACTGCCTCGGAGCTTTCCTGGAAAGAAGCAGTTAACTCTTATCCTTCCATCCCCTCCACCTTTTCTGGTGATGTGCCGAGGCAGAAACTCAAGGGGAATGTTATCCCAGCCTCTGGGCAAAAGGAGGCCACTCGGCCTCCTACCATGAGCTTTGCTGGGGATAATAGCTGCTTCTCCACTGCCCGCTGCCTGTTTGACTGTGGTGACAAAGCACCAGGCCAGGTGAGGGGCAGATCCCTGGGTAGCAGGGTCCCCGTCGCTTTGGATTTAACTACTGAAAGCAAAACAGAAACCTCTCCTCCCATATCAGGGAGCTGGGAGTATAATTTACAATAGATTGATCTCACCCTACCTGTGGGGCTTTTAAAAAATCTATAAGCCCTTCCTTTTTAATTTCTGATACACAAGGGACCCAACAAAATACTTTAGACACTCCTAAATTACATACATTTTAAAAATCTTTTTCCCAGATATATAATATTTGCCTTACAAAATGATGAAATGGCCATTTGCCCTGGGTCTTCTATTTTCCTTTCTTTCAAGCCTTAAAAGCATGTTTCATTTCTATTGCGAGATTGTGTCCAGGTATAGACAGGCACCCTTTGTGACTGGTTAAAAGCTACAGAAAGGCTCTATTCAAACATAATGCTGCTCATATCCAGATCCATGCCAGGACGAATAAATTGCACAAAAGCAACTAAAGAAAACTGTTTTATAGATACCACTGTGTTACATTAGCTGACAAGGGAGAGATGATTACATTTATAGATTTTTTTTCTTCTTTTATAGAGGTAGAATCTATACGCAGTTGAAAACCTGTGTATTATCTCCCCTGGAATTTGAATTCAGCTAATGAGAATGAACAGCAAAAGGAAAACTCCTTGCAAGGCTGCTTGTTTCGGTCCTTATGTGGGCCATAAAACTGGGCTGTTGTGCCTCGGCAAAGTGCATTTCAACGCCTCACTTCTTTTGCATCAATACGAGATATCCATCTCGTTAAAGCCTGTGCCCTGGGCTAACTGTGGAACTGCTGTTTCCACCAGGTCAGCCTTAGAAATTGCTGTTGGCCCTGCAAGCTCAGTCACCGTGATCCCTGAGAGCAGACTGTGTGGTTAACGTCTCCACTATATGCTCACTTAGAGCAGCAGAGCAAGACGTGACCATCGTCCACACTGCAGTGTATGACTACCATTGATCAGAATTAGGAAACCCTGGCAATGCGGGAGGGGGGAGAGGAGGTTCAGTTTGTTACTTCCTGCCCATGTGGACTCAGATGAGTGATAAAATTTCTCTGAGCCTATTTATTTAACCTCAAAATAAAGTAACTTAGCACTCAAAAATAATAGCACTTTATTGACCCACCTATTTAAATACAGTAATATTTGCAGCAGTTGACAGATGAGAAAAAATACAGATGTAAAAGGAAGCAATCTAAGTATGCTGTGAAGATGTGGTGCTTTCATGACTCTCACATGACAGACTTTTAAATGAACCAGTCAACATATGGGATATTAAGGAAAGCAAGCCAAGGCCACCATGCACAGTTGCAAAGGTTTTGCACTGCACCCTCCAGGGGGACAGCACTTGTGTCATGGCAGACCTGAGCGGTGGCACTCCTGGAATTGTGGAGTGCACTAGCCCAGTAATGAAGGCCATCTGATTTCAGTCAAATCACAAAAGGGAAGACTTGCATGAGCATGTATAAAATAACTACGAGATTACACGACCATCACTGTCATAGTAGATAGAATGCGTATATGGTAGAAAACTAAGTCCAAAAGAGCACAGGTTAAAAGGCCTTGGAAGCCACACCACAGTCCGCTCTTTTCTCCCAACACAACAGTTCTGTAGTAGAAACAAGGCTGCGGCTCTGCATCCACCTTCCCTTCCCCTCGGGGTCCCCAGAGACTTACGAGGCTCCAGGGACTGTCGGAAACGTTACTGAGAAGAATGGGCAGATTCCACGCAGAGGACGCGCTGTGACTGCGAGAGAAACCAGTCTTGAAGGCAAACTACAGCCTTAGCAGGCAGACTGGGGACGCGGTCAGGCTGGTGCCTGCACCTCCCCCGCTACTTTGGAGCCTCATTCAATGTGTTATGAGCCGATTTGTTTTCCTTCTAGATTCACACATCTAACCCTGGCCCCCAGCACCTCAGAATGTGGCCATATTTGGAGATAATGCTGTCAAAGCTGTGAGCTACGGGTGACCCCAAGGTGGGTCCTGCTGCAGTCTGACTGGTGACCCCGTGAGGACACACGGTGGGGAGGCGGCACCTACGAGCCAAGGAAGGAGGATGCAGGGAAAGCCGAACCTGTGGACACCTGGCTCTAGGAGTTCGAGTCCCTGGAACTGTGAGAAAATAGAGTTTACTGTTTGATCTACCCAGTGTTTGATATTTTGTTAAGGAAATCCTAACGAAAGAGTATGAGCCAGTGTGGTTCTATTAATAGTTTAAGCCGGTTTACATTCTATTTCCTATAAATTTCAACTACAATATTTTTAACTGATACAATTGCCGAAGAAAGATGCTAAGCAGAGCAGTCCTATAAGTGTATGCACATTTTAGAAAAATTATTGGCAGCACTGGAAAAAGGGCACAGTGAAAGGGACCACAAGTCAGGAGAATAGTATATCACTAAAACCTAAGCCAAAAGAGAAGACAAAAGCATGATACATACCTTTATTTAAATAGATAGATGACAGGGCCAGAGATTTAGCTCCTGCCTAGCAAGTGCAAGGTCCATACTTCAGTCCCTGGTAACCACATACAACAAAACTGGGCATGGTGACTCACGCCCACCACCAATCAATACCACATACCACAGTGCCGGGCATGGTGGCTCACGCCTGTAATCCCAGCCCTCCAGAGGCAGAGACAGGACAATTACTGTGTTTAAGGTTTGTCTTGGCTACATATTGAACTCAGAGCCAGCCTGAACTACAAAGTGAGACCCTGTCTCAAAAAAAAAAAAAATAGATGACAGACAAACAATGATAGACAGATAGGTTGACAGATAGGTAGACAGACAAACAGAGAGATAGATAGATAGATCCTAACATTAAAAAGACCTTCAGACATGACTGTGATGGGTTAAAACAACTTACATATAAACCCGTTTTTATTGTTAAAATCTTCATTGTTTATGTAACTAATGCCATTTTACTTGTTACTACTGTACACATACATATTCTACTCTAAATATTTTTAATGAGAATTATATTAGCTGTGTAATTTTTAAGAAGAATAATATCACAGTGCCCAAATAACCCATGTTCCCTTGAATAGAAAGAACAGATCTGAACAACACTCAGGACCTCTGTAAAGCACCCTTTAAGTCACGTTCTTAGAAGCCTCCCTGAGACTTCTGGATGATGCCAAACCCCAGTGACTGTCCCATCCTCCTCTGAACTCACGTCTTTCTGCCATGAGTAAATACTCAGTCTTCCTTGAACTGAACTGAAAAGAAACTTGCCATGGACATGTCCCCCTGACCTCATCACAGTCTCGGGCTCTAGCTGATTATTCTTTGTAGTCCCAGGACATCTACTTGGCAACTTTGCACATGGTAAGTACTCAGCGACCCCCAGCATAGCTGGCTGTTCTTTATGGTAAGAAACACTGTGCCCCATTCCCTTCCTCCACCCAAGTCACCCCTGCCTTGACAGGGACAAGTAGACCTGAAAATCTCTGAAAGGCTTATGGACACATCTATCATGACCTGCTCAAATCTCTCTTATTTCTCACTTCAAGCTCAACCTCTGTATTCCCAAATGGCTTTGAGAATATCTCAGTTTCTCTGCATCTCTTTCTATCCATTAAAACTTGCACAGAAAATTTGGAGAGGTTAAGATTAAAAGTCAAGATAGCTAGAATTTGTGAGGTACAAGAGAAAAAAGCAGGCTGGTACAGGAAGATAACATTGGTGAGAAAATGGTATGTCAGAAAGAAGTTGGTTAAAATAACATTCTCGAGGAAGTGCAGTTGATAAAGACATTCACTGGAGAAAAGCAATAGGACAGAAAGACATAGTTAATGTGGCTTCACCACAAGAAACCTGTGATCGAACCAAGTAAAATCTCCTTGAACAAACAGAACAAATTTCACAAACTGGTTTAATACAGCTGTGTTCTGGTTGTCAGGAGTAATAAATGCCCACTGAGGGTCTGCATTTCCAAAGCACTGTGGTTGGTACTAAAAAGACAACCCTAAGCATGTCTCCTACCCTCATGAAGTTTAGATTCCAGTGAGGAATAAAGGTAAACAATCAGTTGTAATATAGTGCGGTGGATACACTATTTCAGAGGGCACCCTTCACATCATAGTCTATGTAACTGGCACCCCTGAAGAACATTTTCGTAAGTTACAATGTGAATGATGCCTTGGATAAGAAACATGGTCCTTATGGACTGAATGTCTGTTTCTCCAAAATACATATATTCCAAGTTTGAGGCCAGCATGGGAAACATGATTTAGAGAGACAGTTCCTCAAATTTTAAATAATGTAAAAATAGCTAGGAATATAGTTCACCTCAAGAGCCCTGGATTCTAGCCCCAATTTAAAAATAAATAAATAAAAAGGTAGCTATTGCTCTTTCTACCTGATAAAGACACACCAAGAAGATATGCCAGCTTGGTACTGCACATCTAAATCCAATACTAAAAGAGGCTGAGATAGGAGAATTCCGAGTTTGGGTCCTGCCAGGACAACTTAATGAAAACTTGTGTCACACACACATATGAAAAAAAAAAATAGAACTGAGGATGTAGTTCTGGGCCTCATTGAGCCTTTTATGAGTCTTTCTTCAAAGTTTGCATTTTACTCTGAGATGAATGAAAGTTCCTAAACTCAATAACTGGTATTATTGGCAGTTTGTAAAATAGTTTACAAACAATCTGAAAGGATGTTTCCACTTGAACAGTTTTTCACACATTTGTTCAGCACCGTGCAATTGGCACTTGAACACATCTGTGTAATAAGTGCTTGGCTAAGAACTTTTCTGAGTAGGTCAGGACTCTCTCCTTACCGTACATCTAGCCATAGTGCTAAATCAGAAGACTGTTTACAACTCTCACTGACATGGCAAGATAGCCTTTCTCAGCAGTGATCCAGGCCACAGTACTCCCCTTGAACCAGTCCTGCCATTGCGTTATCTGCTAAGATTTAGCCCTTGCCTCTGTTATGTCTGGACAACCCACAGCAGAGCCGGACTGGGAAGGCTGAGTTGGAATCAGCCCCTTTGGCCTCCCCAATAATTGTGTGTATTTTGGCACTTCCACAAGCTCCTTGGACGGGTGCTACCACTGCAATGTAACCTGCTCATCTTCTGGAAAACAACAGCTATCTATCAGAGCATGAAGCATGTCAGGTCATTTCTTTTTTCTCTTTCTCTTCAAATTGTTCCGTGAGATCTATAATAGCACCAGAGGACACTGGGCCCTGAGACAGAGAGAAAACAAGCACGAACACATCCTGAGAGCCAGATTCCAGGCTGTGTCTCCTCAGCCAGCCAAGCATGGCACACAAGTCCATTATACCCTACTCCCCGAGTGGGCCCACAACCCCATATACTCAAGCTTTCCAGGGTCTACTTCTTGCAGGGCACGATACTGGATGTGTGATCCTTTGCCCTGGTGATAACAGAATGGTTAATCAGGCCAAGAAGTATGATAACACAGCCAGCGCTTTTGATTTAGGAGGAAGAGAAGGGAAAAGGGCTTTCACTGAAAGAGAAGAACTATAAGGGTGGCAATAGTGATGAAAAAAATTAGACCAGCCTGTTAGCAAAGGAAAGAGGCCAACTTTTCTGGGTTCCTGGGGGTGGTAGATTATTGCTTTAGTTCTGGGCACAGTTCCAATAGTGTCTTCTTTTATTGTGCGAACATCTTGGTTTTGAGGAATGGGAAATTAGCGTAGCCTAGGAACTAATACATTCTCTCCAGTGGTGCACAAGCATCCTGCACAAGCATCTTGGCCTTGTGTCAAAGATGCAGCACTGTAGTCGCTAAAATAACCCAGGGAGGGGAGACTTAAATTATGCTTCTAGTGAGTAACAGGCTAAGGGTCCTGGGGTTTTCTTCTCTGTCCCCTGCAGCAATCCCCAACAGTTCTATTTTGTCATCTGGCTTATTCTTGGAGACATTATGCAAAGCTACACAGACTTTAATGATGTGCTGTTTTCTCAGGTCAAGAAGACTGTTGGGGAGAGAGAGAGATGGGGGAAAATACATACCACATTTTAATAAGTGACAGGCTCTGAATGAAGGCTGTGAGGGGCACCTCCCCCTTCATCCCCTGGTGATCAGTGACTGTTTCAGTCATATCTTAGTCACAGCACTTGGAGAAGTTCTTAGAGATCTTTAAAACACTTTTCCATACATGCATTTCACTAACGCTTAAGTTGTTACATTGGAAAATGCTGTGTAATGAAACCAAAAACTGCAGCTGTGGAATGAAACAGCACAGCCTAGACCTAAGATGGACAAGGTGAGCAAACCATGCTCCTAACCAGCATCACTACTGACTGCAGCTGGCAGGGAAAGGTCCTTTATAGATTATGTGATCAACAGCCTTTCAACATCCTAGTCAGAAATACCAAGCTTGGAGCTCAGCAAGAGTCTTTCAGAAAAACTGATGCTTCCGAATTGCCTCGGCAACGAAAGTGTGTCATTCAAGCCAGCGGAAACCCTGGAGGAAGATCAATAGTACAGGTCTGAAAGACAAGCTGGCTTGAATTCTTCACCATTCTTTGCATACGGAATGGTCTTCTTTAATCGCTTTGACCAAGTTGCTGCACTTATTTCCCATAGAGGTAGTATTTAACACCCTGCCAGAGTACCTCTTACTGTCTCCAGGACAATATTTCCTCTGCTTGTACCAGTTACAAGAGGACTCTCCATCCCTGGTTTGAGTCAATTTTGAGCCTCTTCAATATCAGTAGAGGACAATCGCCAACTTTTACTCTTCTGTTTTTCTTTCAGGTCAGGTTCACTGGAAACTGACTCCAGTGCAGAGATTAGCATGCGTGCAGATAGATGTATTGAAGATGTAGTCAGCACCAACATGTAACCAGAAAAGTAAAGTAAATGGGTTTGTAAAGCAAATGGGAAGATGTTGAACTGAATGAATTCAACAAAGGCTGACCCTGCAGTCAATTCTGCATTGAGCATGGTCCTGCAGGGGCATCCCAAGTTTAGACACGGTGGCTGGTCTCCACGTTGCCTAATCTTCAAGCTATTTTAGTAGCATGAGGGCAACTCCAGGAAAGGATCAAAACCTTTTCCTTGGGAGGCCTCTCTGTAAGGCCTTGGTAGCAACACTCCTGGCATCTGAAGAGCAGATTTCCTGGGTGGGAAGAAGGATGTAGATGGCGCCCAGAGCATCTACCACTCTACCCAAGAATGTGAGAAACAGAGCAAGAAGTGGACATGGCCTGGTTTGAAGGTATTTATCCAAGTTTTCACTCTTTTACATCTAGGTCATTTCTCACCTCTTCCTCCTAAATTCTGGCTCACGTGCAGGAACACACCACAAGAGCTTAGAGTTGAATGAGTTTAAGTTTTGCAGTGTTTTGATATGTTTAAATACATTTAGTGATTTTTTTTAAAAGAATAACTTTTAATACTTGCTTCTTGTTCTCTTGCCAGCTTTGATTGTAAATACACACAAGCTCAGTTAGATCAGTTTTTGTCTCCCATCCAAGCAGCCCTCCAGCCATCGCTTCCATGGGAAGGTGCCTGCGATCCAGACACTCAGCTCAAAAGATGTCTTGGAATAGCGCCCAGGTGGGGACTGCACACAGGTAAAGGCTGAGATGAGCACGTTACCATTGTCAAAGCCTTCAAACGTGAATAAGGGGAACAAAAGCCTATTAAAAACCAAAGTCCCCTTTTAACTATGCCTTGTTTAAACTGACTCTCAGAGACCGAAATATTATTGTCATCAGTTTGTCCCCAACAAATAAATCCAGTACCGCATCCTCCAAAACAAGGTAGGCTGTTTCAAGAGATCACACATTTTAATGGAATCACACTTCATTTCTGGAACATCTTGCCCAGGCAGCTCAGCTGTCATTACAAACAGGATCTAGAGATTGCTCCCTCTATCCCTAGCATTATCCCTGTTTTACTGAAAAGGAAGCTCGCGTGTGGTGCTTAAGTGGCTTTAGCCCCAAACCAGGGATCAGGCCGCAGCAGCAGGCCATCCTGCAGGCACAGCCTTCCACAGCAGTCCTGAGGGCCAGCCTGGCTCCTCGCCCCAGCCTGGATTCCTTCCCAGCCGCGGAACCTAAAAGTCCCTTTAGCTCTCCTTGGCTCCCAGCACCTGTAAAACAGGCTAAAAACAGCCTTTCCCAGCGTTCATTTGCTAATCAAAAAGCAAAACCTACCACACCCCAAGAAAGACCCAGAAATTAGCAGCTTCTCAGGTGAACCTGCTTTTCCTCCTCAAAGGGAATCAGAATCCCTTAGGCTTAATCTCTGCTTATTCTTTTGACAGCAACCTGAAAATGGTGCCAGCTCTCCCCTGGCACAGCCACGCCACCAAGTAAAGCCCAGAGTAGGAGATATGCCCGATGCAATAATGCCAGTTAAATAAGTACGTTCATTACCTCCCAACAGTAAAGGAGTTTAAAATCCTTCAATTCATCCCACGTGAAGGAGATTATGTGATTTACATGTTAAAATGCCCCTGTGGTTTGATTTGCATAGTAAAGACTTCGGGGGCACAGAAACAAAGCCTCGCTGCATGACAAGAGTACTATTAGCGCGGAGCATTCAGATTCTCAGACAGCCCGCCTGGCAAATGGTCCTGCATCTCCACTGCACACGTGGACTTTATGGGATCTGACAGTTTCTCATCTACAGTAAAGAAAGAGGTTAGGGAGATGGGGTGGAAGGAGGTTTACTAGAAAGGCTGTCTTCCTAAGTACAATAATTAGTCTTTCCTAAAGGCTTCCCCTCCTCCTGTCGCTTCGCTTCTTCTTCTTCTTCTGATCTACTTTCCAAGGTAGAAATCTTCTGCCTGACAATACAAGAAGAGCCACAACCACTTCTGAAATGCTGGAGAACTCAGTCAGTGGCTTCACCGCAGCAGTACACACAGATGTGACCACACACACACACACACACACACACACACACACACACACACGCTGGTGTAATTGTTTCCTATTTAAAACCTCCTGAGACCTGCTAAGGTCGCCTAACTTCATCACAAACGCACTTTGAGCTCGAACAGCTGGGCTGGCTTCTAGCAAAACAAGGAAACTGGGCGCGCTCCTCCAGTGATCCCCTCCCCTTCAGAGCGGCCCTTGGGTGGCCCTTTATCAGGTAGTTCCTGGGCAACCTGCAGTGGGATACGAGCCTAACGTGAGCCAGCCACACAGACCTGGTGATCTTGTAGGTCCTGCTTCCTCCTACAGAAAAATTGCCAAAGGAGTCCAGGTGGGGGTTAGCAGGGGGAGAGTGAAAGGGCTCTTTGAGTGGATGACAGCCCCAGATGTCCTTCAAGGCCTTTTTCTCAACCCAGGGAACCCAGATGATTTGCTCTTCTCTACTCATTCACTCCGTCTACGACTCCAACACCAGATAAAACAACAACCCAGCCATCAGTCTAGCCAGGGACACAGAACTGATGCAGCATATGTAGTGGCACAGTGGCAGCCAGGAAGAGTGAAAAAGACAGCAACTCGCTGGGAAGTGAGGAGCAGCTGCTTCGAGGCTGAGATGACTATGCCAGAGCTAAAAGATCCGTAGACACAAAACTGAGGTTGACTATCCTCAGAGCTAAACTGGACGAGGCAGGGCCATATGAACCTGGCTAACCCTTCCCTTTGCATTGCTGGGGCTCCTTACAGACTTATCTTCCCCTCCTTCACCCCAACTCCTCCACATACTACACTACGTCAGGTAACTTACAACGTGGTAGGTGAAGGCTTTCTATGGAACACATTGGCCCTTGAGCTCAAGTTGTTTTTCTCTGCTCATCTGAAGCTTATTCTCAAGGTACCTTTTACTCTCTACTTTCCCCCTAAACCTACTCACTGCACCATAAACACTGCAACATCTATGTATGTACGCACCTTTCTTCCTTCATTCACATCATACTGATCAAGTGCTACCTAATGAGAAGAACTATGTTCAGGAAGTATGAAGATTTGGGTTCAGACAGATGCAGATTCTCTCCTTGGCCAAACTAATCAGGCTCCTCTGTATTCTTCAACCTGACTTTGGGGCTTCAGTTTTAGTCCTGACAGTGTTTGGTTTTAGCCAGAGTCCTGCTAAGTAGTTTAGCCAGAATCCCTCCCTCCCATGCTGCCACCCTTGTTCCTGAGGTTTTCTTACCACCACTGAATTTTCCACCCTGTTCCTTAGCTATAAATTTCCACTTTTCCAAGCTGAGCCCAATCTCTCGCCCTTCTGATAAAGCTTCATTGCAGAGGTCTCTGTACTTACCATGCTATTCCTGCATAAAATCTGTCATAACTGTTCTTTAACACGTATCACGAATAATTTCTAAACAAATTCTAACTTTGGCACATTTGTTATATGAACAAGTCATTAATTCTTCTGCAACCCGTTTTTTTTTTTCTGCTTTATGATGTATTAGAAAAACTCTAAGATTCTTTCCAGCCCTGTCATAAGAGAAATTAGTAAGACAGTCTAATGCAAAGCAGTATCAAGCAAATGGAGCAACAGGGATACGGGGGCTGAAAGCCAAGGTAAATGTCCCAAAATCCCATCTGAACAGTTTTGTCATCTGTCACTTTAAGGGTTTGTCACTTCCTAGCTCTGAGCCACTCTGTAAATCTTTAAAAGCAGCACATCAACAAAAGTGTCTTAGGGCTGTGGTGAGAGTTAAATATAGTGCTCAATGTGAAAAACACTTTGCAAATTATAAATGCAACACACTGTTACTAATGTGTTAATTCAGATGAGATTAAAATTCCAAGTCCTAACAGCAGGATGCTGTGGAACATGCCTTTAATCCATTGATTTTCAGCACAGGATAAGGAGAGGTTTTGCCTCCAAGGGGGTAACTGGCAAAGTCTGGGAACTTTGATTGTCAGAGTGGGGCTGGAGGGCATCTACTCATCATTGGTGGCCAAGTGTGATGCTACATGTTCTACGTGGTGTAGCACAGCCCACAACAAAGAATAATTCTGCTCAGTAGTAAACCTAATACTCAGACTCTCCCTAACTAATGACTGTCCATTTCCCAGGGAAGAAGATGGTTTGGTGTGTATGAATCACCAATATTTAGATGCACGAGTGCTTAGATGATCAAAGAATCCTCTGGCCCTGTAATAGAACTCCAGCCCCAAATAATTTTCCTTTGAGATTTCATCACCGAGATCTGGGAATTTGAACTTAAGGCTGTCCTGTGAACAAAAATATCATATAAATCAATGTGCAGAAAGATCATAGAGCATGTTAATAGCTTTAGAAACTATGCTCACTTTTTTACAAGGGTTGGGAAAGAAAAGCAAGTTACTAAAACATGTATGGTGTATAATGAGGCAACAAGAATTGAAGATACAATGTATAAATAGTATCGGGATGCATCATTTCCACTCTACTGCTGAACACGAGGAATCTGTGTGTATTTATTTCTCAAGTGCACAGTGAGGATATAGCTGGAAAGACCACTTTTTTCTGGAAAGCTACAAATCTAAAGGTGTTAGGAACATGCGGGTTAATCAATAAAATATCTGTATTAATTTATATTGCTTTTAGTTGCTCCCTTTAGAAATGTTTGGCTACTAGCTGAGCGTCACCTATCTCGGAGCAGAAGAGCAACAGCTCTGGAAATACTTCTGAACTGTGAATACTGCTCATAACCTGTAGCAGCCTCATGGTTTCAGTCTCCAAACTGTTCCACACTTCAGACAGAAAAAAAAATACATTCTAAAACAAGAACTGCTTATTTCACATTTAAGCAGCAATGTTTTTGTTCAAAGGAAAAAAAAACCTTTAGAACCATTATTTCCCACCAAAATCACTATAAAAGGAAGACTTAAACGGGGAAACAAAGTTGTAAAAAATCAAGCTTTAAAGGTAAAATTAGAACTGATTATCTTTATTTAAACTCAAGCAAATGTTCTGCTAATGTATCAGTCACTTTCTTTGCTGTCTCCTTAATCTTGATGTTCTCCTGTTCTGTGTTCTCTACAAGGCGTTTTGAATAGCAGTGACTTGGTAAGCGATGGTGTTGTCATGCTTGACTATATTGTCTCCATTTGTCAAGTTCCGACCAGATTTCTAGCCTTGAGCCTGGGTTAAGGTCTCTGAATCCTGACATCTCTGAGCCAAGCTAAGAGTTCTGTCCTTTACCTTCCAGAAATGTTAGTGGCGGCCCTGCGTGGACTCTCTCCACTGCGATGAGAGCCTGATGGTGCACCTCAGCAGGGAAGCCGCGCGAGACACAGAGCTCGAGAAGTTTCAAGGTGAGCAGAGGTCACTGCTCCTGAGAGCTCAGTGAGGTGGCACTGAGAACAGCCACGGAAACTGCGGATCTGCAGTGCACTGGTAATTGTAGTCTCTTTGTGAGGGAGTAGATCATTAAGGAATATGCAGATGACGTTCCAGATTTTTCCTGTGTCTGGTACAACGTGATGGTTTTGAAAGTGGTATGAAACCTGTCCAGTCACCGGGGTGCCATTTTTTCAATTACTGCTCCCATGAACTAAGTGGCACCTCATAAAACTTACCCTATGTTCAAAAACTGTTCTTATAATTAAAGGATAAAACCATTTGACAAAGCCCTTAGAATAATTTAAGTTCTAGAAGAATCCAACTATTTTGGGCCTGTTTTTGTTCATGTATTTTCCCCTAAGACCTACATGAACTCTGAAATTTTCTAATTAACAGTTTATTGTAAGGGATTCTTAAAAGGTATTATTCTCCTTTTATCTCTGAATGTGCATGCACATGCACATACTTTCTCCGCAAAGTTCACTTCTGAGGTTTCTCTGAAGGACAAGCATAGCTTCAAAACAGCCTGTCCTGCTAGAGGCGCTGGGAGGGAGGGGAAAAGAGGGTGCTCAGCTACGTGTCAGACCGGAGGTTATTTTCACTTAGGATATGATCTGTAACTTTAGAATGGGTGCAAGAAAAAGGACAGGGGAGTGTGTGTGTGTGTGTGTGTGTGTGTGTGTGTGTGTGTGGTCCCCACAATTCAATCTGGGGTCTTCACATCAAGCTATGTTCCCAGCCCTTTTTATTACTTGGTTTGCAACATGCTCTTGCGATGTTCTGAGTTGCTGGGCTTTTTTCCTTGAGACTTACTATGTACATGAGGAGAGCTTTTCAGTCCTGCCTACACCAGAGGAAGCTAAGGGACTTGCCCTGAGCAGCAGCCATCTGAGGCAGGGTCAGCTCAGCTGGGCGGCACTGCGGGCACACTCGGCACAGAAGAACCTGCAAGCTTTCTAGACTGCTGATGCCGTAGAACTACGAAAAGCTACGGGGCTAAAAGTCATCTAAGAGCCGTGTTCATCCAAAAATATTTTCAGAGACTTGTATATGCTTTTCTCTTCCATATAATAAGGAAACGGAGCCAGTCACACTGTGCGAGCAACTGGGACAAAGGAAGCTCACCAGGACCTGGGCGAACCCAAGGCCCTCAGGCATAGTCTGTGCTCTGTGCTGGAAAGGAGGGCTGGGGGTGGGGGGGCCTCTGCAAAGGTCACCATGGTGTTTACCCCAGGCCAGAAAGAAAGCAGCTCTGAGACCACAGCATCCCGGAATGCACTGCCTCAACCTTGCTTCGGTTTTACATTGAAAATAGTTACCAATGTGCCATTTGACACAAAAGTGCTTACAGTTGGTATTAAATCAGTCTAATAAACATGGGAAAGGCAAAGAAATGTGTAACTGCTTCCACTCCTTTTCCTAGTAACTTTTCCTGAATGGTTCCCTTTGTTTTCCAAACTTGAAATTTTCATAAGGATCAAAACAAGGTCTTTCTTTTTATAACTAAAGAATTCATTTAATAGATAAATATTCTGAGATACGGAGATATGCTTGTTTAGTTTTCCCAGTCTCTACGCTGAAATGAAGTCTGTGTTATACTTTTAGTCTCCTGGTGAAATGTTTAAGGTCAAACAATGTTTAATGAATTGTTGAGGCTTATCTGAGAAAAGTCATCCCTTTATCCCTGTCATTTCATTTACTGCCTTTTTTCCTGAAAGGAACACCATATCTGAATGATCCATTTTAAAAATAAGCAAAGCTCTCTGGATAACTGGTCTCAGATTGGGCCTTAGACTCACCTTTTATCAGTTCTAATCAATGCTGTCTTCCAGTATTAGGGGTTCTCCAGCCCAGGGATGAAGACACTCACTGACAACACCAAAAAGTCATCTTTCAATAGTCCCAGAAGATTTTTTTCTCAATGTGAATGTTTCTATGATTTCTTGATATCCTGTTGACTATAACCCTATTACCTCGATTGCGAACAGATGCTGGTGTATTATAAAAACTAATACTCCTGTCAAAAATTTCATTTAGATCATTGTATATGAACACATAAAGATAAATCCAAGAGTGGGAGAATAGAATATAAGAACACATAAGAATTCAAAAATAGCTTATTTTTGCTATGTGCTTTATCTTCTGGAAATAGAAGCAACACATGTTGCCAGACATTAATTGAAAATTAATTAGAAGATTTTATGACCTAAATCAAATGATAAATTATGAGACCATAGATGTTTTTCATACATTCCAAAACTGAACTTTCCCAGTTATATGGTTTATGATGTAGTATCATATACATCTTTAATGACATAGTATACTAATTAACATCATTTGTTTCACATACACATATAGTTCAGTTATATTTTCAAGCATATAGGGAACCCAAACATATAGTTTTAAGGAGAAATCTAATCTCTGACATATTGCCCAATAACAAATGAGAATATCAAAACTTTTGTGAAATTAACCAAAAAAAAAAACTGATGAACTATTTTTAGTTATGATTAAAGGAAATCACAATACCTAATGTAGGTTGACTGACCTTGAGAGATTGGAAGGTTCCAAGACAAAGCACTGTATAGTTAGATTCCTACCAAGGCCACTTACCATACACAACTAGGAAAGATAACTTAGACCAAAAAGGAATAGGGTGTGACTGTAGAACATCTAATGAAGAAAAAATTTATTATTTTTGGGGGAAACTGGAAATTGAACTCAGGACCTTGTGCCTATAAGGCAAAACCCAGAACCACTGAGCTAAATCCCCAGATCTGAAAGAAAATTTAAAGCAAACTTTAATATGGGAAAGGAGAAACCAAAGATCAACAATGGCCATTCTGAGCAGGAATCATTTGTTCCCAGAGCCTTAGAGATGTATCTCAACTCTGCCTCTGCTGAGGCTCCACCTGGCTTACCCTGAGCATCACCCTGGAGTTTGTGCTCTGAAAAAGAAAAAGACTCTGAAACTTGGAGTAAGTTCAAAAGCACCAACCAAACTCAAAATAGCATGTGGTAAGATTGGCTCAGTTTAGCTATATTCAGTAAGAGTAGTGATAATTTCAATAAATATTCAAAGTATTTTTCATTACCTGCTCATAGTAGAGGCCAGTCAAATAGACACACTTATTAAGAACATAGGTGTCAGAGCCATATGTACATGGTAAATAATTAAATCATAGAACTTAATATTTTTTTAAATCTAAAGGTACTTGAGATAGCTAATCCAACTTCCTTACTTTACAGATTTTTTTTTAAAGCAATAACAACAAATTTGGAGAAGTTCTTTCTTGTGACATATAGCAAACTACTGGGAGGCCACTGAGCTTAAAGTGGAAGATTCCAGCACCTTAAAGTCTGGGTGTACATCACCTCTCTTACTTGGTAGCTGTGTGGCTATAAGCAGTGGAGAGGAAGCCCTCCTCTCCAATGTAAAAAAACCATGGTACATATACAAAAATGTTATTGTAATCAGAGATCTATTAAAGCATACAAACACCAAGTTATTCATTTCTAATCAAAATATGTAAACATACCCACACACTCCTTTATTTGTAGTGCTAAGACATTTTCTTTGTACATCAACTCTCTAATTGGGTTTCTAGCCAGCTTTCTTCTTATAAACCACACCCATAAATGCTTCATTCCTTTGAATCAGAGTGAAAGGTTAAAAGCAATTATGAATCTGTCTAAACTCAGATTTCTTTTACAATTTCTTTTCTTTTATAATTTGGAAATTTGTATTATTTGTCTTATAGTACTTTAAAATGTCCAAACTTCAACAATACCGTATATAGGTAACTTATAGTCAAGAGATAGGTATTTTTCATAGTTCTGGAGGCTGTGAAGTTCAAGAACAAGCAATCGACAGATTCTATATCCAATGGGTGCCTATTTTCTGATTCAAAGATTGCACATCCTTCTGTGTCTGTACCAAGTGAAAGAGATAGGCAGCTCTCTGCAGTTTTTTCATAAGGGCACAAATCTCATTCATTATTACCCATCATGACCTGATCACCACTCAGAAGCTCTATCTCTTAACATTAGCACTCTGGTCAAAAGACTTCAACGTCTGGATTTTTAGGGGAGGAAAATATTCAGGCCACAGAATACTTGAACATATTTCAAGAACACTTACTTAAAAATCACATTGACTAATTCTCCTGGTCTACTGACTTTTTTTTTTAAGCCATCATTCTATGATGATTCATATTTCATAAAACTGTGTTATACTTAATAAAATATGTCATTAGATGAACAGGTGAACCTGTTATAATCAGATTGAGTTCAAACACCCCTCACTGTTGCTAACATGCACCTTAACTTGCAAGAGCAAAAGCGATCAGCTTCCTGGTGAGCTGTCAATGTGGCAGCTACTGTGAAGTTGTAAACGTGCCATAAGGATGTCAGTGTGCTTTGCAGATGGAATGGAAAAAGCCAAGAATCTTTGCAATTCAAGTGCTTAGAGAAGCTTCTATTGGAAGCTCAAAGAACAATGCCAACACATAAAGAGCACCCAAAAACATGTAGCTATTAATATACAAGTTTAGAATTCATGCCTCTTGATTTCTTGTCAAGAAGTAGACATTTGCAGATAGAAACTAGTTTTTATTCTACACATTTTTAAATTGACATTGATAATTAACTTCTACTACAACTAATTCATTCACAAAATTTATCAGAGGTTTAAATTTTGTACCCTGTGATTGTTACAACAGTAGACTGACAGTCAATTCTAGGACCATGCTAAATGTAGACTGCATGATATAAGACACATTTTATTTTTTAATAGCTGACTTTTATTTTTTTAAAATTAACCACTTATCAGACCAGTTACTTAAGTATAGGGTTGTTGGGAGTTATTCTATATTATTTTGGGAAAAATCATTTCACAATTAAATTATGATTAGGCCTAGCCTTCTTGCCTATAGGCCAGCTATGACAGGCTGAAACAACCATTTTTGCCTCTGGCCACAGTTGAGACCTCAATGAGTCTGTGATACTATGACCATCAAGGGCAATATTATATCAGCTAAAGACACCCTGGTTCCTTGAGATGCAAGTAGTAAGAGAAAAGTTTGGTCAGGAAAAATACAAATTCCTTATTCTCACTTACTGTTGTAAGGATGTCTTGCTCATCTTACCATCCTAATCAACATAAGCTTCTCATTAACTTAAAATCCTAATTAACATAAAATCTTCATGGTCATACGATTACTGCCACCCTCCAAAATATCTGATACTTCCTCAAGTTCCTTGTCAGTTTAGGATTGTCACCACCCTATAAGTCATCTGTTACTCCTATGAACCCAATAACTACTGGCAAACTCAGGGTGCCTTCTTCTTTACTGCCCAGAGCAGTATGGATCAAGCCCAGAACCCATCTTCTTCTCTAAGTCTCATTTCCTGTCTCTTCTTTAATTCACTTTTTGCTGTTGTGGTTCATGGGAGACAAGGACCCACTGCAGGAGTTCTGCTAACATCCCCTTTCCCTGTTCCCTTCATAAGATAACCAAAAAAATTGCTCTTTAAAAAATCTCTTTTTATAACAGGGAATATTTAAAAATGATAATTTTATCAAATTTATTCAATACGAGAATGTATTGAAATGACACTTGCCCAAGATACACTTGGAGTAAACTGTTAAATGGATAATTCACAGCCATTTTTAATTTACCACTTCATATCTCTGGATCTTTGAATTAGTTGGAGAAATGCATTATGAATATAAATAACCACAAGCATTGCTGAATGTAGTGCAAGCCAGCTAATCCTAACACCTTTATAAGTAACATCTAACTTAATATTCATTATAATCCTATGAATTACTATACATAAATAATAGGTTTTATTATTAGAGATAAGAAAACTTCAGTACATAAAACATTAAGTAACTTGCCCTGGGTATGCAGTTTGTGGATATTGAAGCAAAATTTAGGCTCAAACACTAAACTCTAAATCCAAGTTTGTTAAACAACATACATTATGTTTGTTTGTTAAACATTACATTTGTTAAACAACATACATTATGAAGTGTAGAGCAGGATGTTGTAAAGCTTTCTATTGTCACAAATTTGGTGATTTTAAATTTCTGTCCTCACAGATTTAGTGATCTGAAACAATAAACATTTACTATCTCACAGCACTGTATGTAGTCAAAAGTCTGGCTGGGTTGGCTTGTTTCTCTCCTTTGAAATTCACAAATCCAGAATCAAGGAAGAGCTGTTGGAGGCTCTGGGAAGAAGCCGTCTCCAGGTTCATTCCATTATTTAACACAACTAACATTCTCGTAATTTAAGGACTGAGGGCCCACTCTCTCCTCAGCTGTTGGCTGGGGCCACCTCTATCTTGTGGACGTTCCCTGAGTTTCAAGGCCTGCAGCGTGCCTCAGTCCTGGTCCCACTCAAGGTCTCCATAATACTCCCTTCTGTTGCAGCCCTACTGCCACCTCTTCTGCCCCATCTCTCCGACTGTAGCCTGAGGGAGCCTGTGCTTTTAAGAGCTCATGTGACTCACTGGGACCACCCCTGTAATACCAGCTAGGGTTCCTATTTTAAGGTATATAAACTCAACTTCCCCTGAAAAATTCCCTGTCTCCTGGGGTGCAGCACATCACAGATTCCAGCAGTGGAGGCACGGACGTCTTTCTCTGTCACTCTGCTTGCTGCTCAATATCAAGATCCAAGATATTCAGAGGAAAAGGAGATTTTGAGACATGGGAGGTTAGCAAGCATTCCTGGGGGTAAATTGGAGTTGGATTTCGAGAGATATGTAAGAAGATATCGTTAGTATTCTGTGTGGGAGAGAAGAGGTAAATTCTTATGGGGGAAGCTCTTCCAGACAAACAACAAGAACAGCAAGTAAGAATGCGTGGGAAAATATGCTGCCTTTGTGGTAAGTGATAATGATTAGAAAGACAAATTTTGGGGAACAATTGGTGAGAGATAAGTTAGAGTACAGACAAGGGCAGCTGGTGGAGAACCATAAGTGCTCTGGAGAAGAATGTGGGGCATATGCTTCAAGCAATAGGAAATCATTAAGCTTTTGACTGAAAGGGTGAAAAATTGAAAATGATCTGGGAAAATTAAATTCAGCCAGTGCAGTATATGGAAAGATAGAAGAAGGGGTAAAGACAACACAAAGAGCCGGGTAAATAGCGGACTATGATAATCTTCCAGTTCTGCAATAGTAAGATTAATGGAAAGAAGAGAAAACTGGTAAGAGATAACCAGAAGAAATAGACAGCTGGACTGTGGGGTATACAGAATGTTTCATGTGGAAAAGAAAAGTGAGATATTGGGAAAAGGAGGTGGGAAGGATGAGGAGAAACCTGCCACAAAGAGGAAGCCTGAGTCAGGTAAAGCACTAATGCTGGTTCCAGGCTAAGGGAACAGGTCTGCTGTAAGTCAGGCTCTGCATCCTTCCAGCCTTAGTGTCCTGCCATCCTCCCAGGAGGGGAGCAGAGGGGCTCCTCCACCAAGCCAACTCCTCGTTGGAATCTCCTTGACTTCAAAAGCCACAACTTTGGGCCCAGAAAAGCAGAGACATTCGCCCCTCCCCCAACACACACACACACTTAAAAAAGATTCCTTTAATATTTGGAGCTATTTCCCAAACAGTGGTTTATATAGTGTTCTTAATTTCTATGCTTAATGAAAAATTTACAGCTCCGTGGATGCTTCTGAGGTTTCTGGATTTTATCTCTGAGCTACCTTTTTTCTTTTCTTCCTATTTTTTTAGTAATGTAATATATTTCTTACAACTCAAAATTTTCTGAACCTTAATCTTTGGGAGTATCTCTCTGCATCTCAAAATTGATGGATATAATAATAAAAAACAATCCTCCACCATACAAGAAGATGGATTAAGAGACTATTCTTGAAAGCACTTCTGAACAAACATTCTTTGGCAGGCCTGAGATTTACAGGGGGCCGTCATCAAAGTGGCCATGTAAATGGGAACATAGTGACAACTTTCCTCCTTAAAGGCAAAAGCAAATAGGATTTCTATGCTTCATCCACAACTCCCTTGGGAATTCAACCAGGGACTTATTTTGTTTCTCTTTAATAGCTTCTCCTGGGCACTTTATGGACCAGTTCTCTTGTCTCAAGTGTCTGATCCAAAGACATAAATTAATTTTAGATGTACCTTTTATCCATCTTGTCTGCTAAGGCAATATTCACTATTTGTTTGGGTTGCCATGGAGATAATTGACTTCCTGCCATGGCAGGAGTCTTGTTTGGGGGTATTAAAGGGGTTCTGGTCCAGAAAATCTTTAATTTTTACACAGTGAGGAAAGCTATTTCATCAATGGAATATTTGTGAATTTTTCTCACTTATAATTGGGATGATTTTGTATCACTTGTGAAATTTCCCTTTTTCTTCTCCATCACTTCCTGTTTTATGTTTAACCTGTACTCTCTAAGGTGCTGACTGAAAGTATAGCACAGGCCAAGCAGTCTGTTCATTATTCTTTTGTAGAATACATGACACAGCATCTCAGTAGAATTTTATCAGAAAAAAACAGCTGAAGAATCTAAGAGAGTGGTAGCTAATGCAACCTTATTCAGGTGGAGGAAGAGGTTACTTGTTATCAAAGCAAGAAATACTTTGAATACCAATTCATAAAATTAGTGTCCCAATGACTAACTCAAGTTGCTAAAGATTGGGTCCCTCTGGCACTTATAAGACAGTTCTGATATTTACAAAAGCTATTGTTGTTTCTGCTATAAATTATTAGAATAGGAAATGTGAAGGCCTTTTAATTACAATGAGAAAAGTTAAGAAAGAAATATCATTGTAAAAATACCTTCTTTAAGATATACTAATAACATAATTATAAAATGTTTATACACATTCATTCTTACCTTCCACATTTTGACTATCACTACAGATCATGAAAATTTTCACAATATATTGCACAAAGACTTTAATGCCATTTAAGAGATAACTATCAGCAACATATCACCTGTGTCACTTTATCTTTGAAGATCATATAAATTACGTTATTCTTGCAGATACATTTTCTAACACCATAAAAAACCCAAAAACCCTACAACAATTATCCACCAGGCTAATATTTTTGCTAAAATACTTTTTTGGTTCAAAAAGCTGTTACCAAAAGAAAAATTAAATCAATGACCAGAATGAGAATCCTTAGGAACAATAATAGTGAGCCGAACTCTAAGAACCTACTTCAGTTCTTTTAAGTGCACAGCACAAAATCAATTTGCAATGACCCTGAGAATCAGCCTTCTTCACCACATGACAACAAAAGAAATAGGGGACGAAAACAAATTAAAGTAGGTTCTTAAAAGTCTTTTTTGCCTTCCAAAGATTTCAGGGATTGTTTGAGCTGTGGAAACTTTTAAAGGCAGCTCTTTGAATGTTTATCAATATCACTGTGTATTTTTACAGTAATGGCTTTTAAGCTGACCCTCATGATTCATGTTCTGATTTTTCTTTTATTCTCATCATTTGTTTAGTCTACAAATGTGTTTTGAAGACACATTGTGAATGCAGCACTGTGCCAGGCAATGCCAGGGTAATTGATATAACTTATGCAGACTCCAAGGTGAGAAAAAACAAAGCAGAAAATTGGGTGTGTGTCTACGGAATACAACAACATACAAGGAATAGGGGAGGAGACACACTTCATGACACTTTCCTATATTTCAGTTCATTTATCATTGACAAGACCCCTCAAATGGGATGTCTACTACTACCTCCACGCCAATGGTGACAAATCTATACTTTAGAAGAAGTTCATAGAAGGAAGAGCATGCAGTTGACCCAATCTGTTTAATGTCTAACCCAAGCACTATACCACTAACCAACGAAGTTTTCTAGGTCCAATATGATAGTTGGCTTTAATTATGACATTTAAGTGAGGTTAGGAAGGATTTAAGTGTATTCAAGAGGGAGAAAACCACTCCAGAGAACCAAAAGTGTGCATGTAGGCCAGAGCATGATATCCTGAGATGATGTAAATAATGGCTAACTTTTACTTGGCACTCAAATTGTCTGGGCTATCAGTGGCATCCTGCTTCTCTCCAAAATAAGAGTTGCTATGATCTTTGCCAACACTTGAGAAAAACAGCCCCGGGAAGCCTCAGACCTTGCCCAAAGTCAGACAACTAGAAAATGGCAGGGAAGGCCCAAGTCATCTGGCTTCCAGGCCTCTGCTGTCCCATCTCTCTGACTCTCATTCTCACCTGCTCCCCTAGAGAATTCCAATCAAAAGCAGTAGTGTGGGGCAGAGGCAGAAAAGGAATGTCCGTGGGTCAAAAGTAGCTTGGAGCCAGCATGGGAAGGGTCATCAATTCTCATCTGGAAGCTTGGGCACCTTTTTCTTCCCCCACCTTTTTTTTTTTTTTTTTTTTTTTTTTTGAGACAGGGTCTCACTCTTCATAGCCATGGTTCCTCAACCTCACAGAAATCCTTCTGCATCAGCCTCTCTAGTGCTGGGACTACTAGCATGTGCCCAAATCCCCAGATTTTATTCTTCATCATAAAGGAATAAACAAAGAAAATTCAGAAAAGTATTTTTAAAAGGTAACCTTCAAGTGAAATAGGAAGAAAGGGGAAGAGGAATGAGGTGGGGGGGGCAAAGAAGGAAAAAAAACTGTAAAGGATAAGAAGGAACAAATGAAAACCAAGCTTATTTATATAGGAAGGTGGAGGAGCTGAAGGGTGGGCAAGGGACTGGAGAAAATAAGAATGAAGACTTTGTACAGGTGCAGGTACAAAGTCTCAGTGATGAATGTGATCATCGTGTATACTTAAATTGTATCAATAAACTCAATTAAAAACAAAAGATAACCCTGGAGCAAAGAGGAATGTGAATTAAAGAGAATAAATGCTAGAGGCACTATTTTCTCATTAAAAGTATATTCACCAGTAAACCCCTATATTTGTACATACCACACACAAAAGTCACAGAGTTACTACACTACACATAAATATGTACAAAATACACATACTTCAAGTGCATTTGTACAAATACATATGCCATAAGTACACACACATACATGGCACACACAGTATAATACAAGATAGGAACAACAGATACAGTAAGTGTTTAAGTCTTTGGAAGTTACTCCATAGCAGACCAGTGTCCCTAACCCCCTCCTGAATCCTCTGCTCACTCAGGACGCAGGGATCCCATCGTCCTTGCCGATTCCTGAAGCACCGCTGGAAGACCTCTTCTGTGGACACTGTTTGTTTCATACACAGTTACAGCCGTCTTGAGGTCTTGAATAGATACGAAACAGGGACCTATCGTGGTCATTTTGACTTTGGAGAAGAGCAAACATGGTGTAGTGCCCACACACCCTAATATTTTTATAAGTCAGCCTTTCTGTTGGATGACACAAAGTAACATTTTTCCACCATATATTTTATCACAGCATGTAAAAGCAATCCTGAAGGAAAACTTGACTGCTTCAGAAAAGGCGAGAGGACTGGGATAAATGTGTTTGAAGTGAGTGGAAATACTTTGAGGAGGATTAATGGCAATGTGCCTTTTGCAGTGTAAATACTTTTTGATTTAAACATTTACCATATATTTTGATTTCCCCTGTAGTCCACATCATCTTGCTTACCAAACAGATCAAACACACCCATACGCATTCATATACATGCCGGACACGCATATGCTGTACGCCTCCTGCATGTGTACATACAGGTACACATACCCTCAGACAGGCCACACAATGTCACCCAACTAGGTGCCACACACCCAGCTCCGTCCAAGCACACACATATGTGCACGCCATGCAGGAATTACCCACATATCACACCGTAAACGTACACCACCCATACACACTGGCATGGGTTTATGTATGCATTCTTTCTCTGGTCTCGATCATGGGATAAATAACCTTATGAAGCAATGTTTACCAAACAAATATTTGTACCATTTGGTTTTTGCCTCTGCAAACAGAGACGCATGTTGTCCAGAATGCTGAGGCTTCGGGAAAGAAATGCTGCTTATCTCCATCTTCCATTTCTAACAGCCTGATATTAGAGAGATTTTCCTGTCTCTTAATTAATTTGGGGACTTTTTTGAGTTCAATTAGTATGTGAGGTGAGCTATTGTGAAAGGCTGATAGAGGGGTTTGGGGAAGCATTGTCTTCAACTTTGAGATGTGTCTTGGCCACTGCAGTCTCAAGTTAAGGAAAGCCATGCGTCTCGGCCCCCTCACTTTCACTGGCTCCCATTTTAGGAACTGCCTGGTCAAGGTCACTGATCAAACCAACACAGTGACTCCACCCTGTCAGAGAATCTCACCAAGCTATATATGGACTTGACACAGACTTTGCACCTAATTTTATACATGTTTTCATATAATGACTGCACAAGTATGATGTTGACAATTTTCAATAAAAATATATGTGTCTCTAAACAAATTGAAAACATTTCTTCTTGAGTCAAAATAACTGCCACCTAGACGGTAAATTATATTCAAATAGTGGCTCATACTTGTGAATTATTTTTAAGGCATTACAAAATTCTTGAAAGCAAAACAGTATTTCTGAGCATACCCGGTTTAAGTTTCACTTAGAGGCCATGAAAACTACATCCTGTAGGACACACACAGGATATTTACAGGAAATGTGGCCCACGAGATACAGAGCCTCTGTTTGGTCTAAATGGAAGATCACATTTTCATATTTTAAGGTCAAATTACATCAGCTTCTTTCCAGTAAAAAAAAAAAAATCATTCTAGAATGTTAATATCTTTAAACCTCTGAGCCTCACTATGGTGATCTCCCAGGATAATTTACTGAGGATGAGGCTGATTGAGCTGTAGTGGCTATTTAATACCCGGCGTTGTGCTTAGGAAGAAAGAATTTCCAGGATAAACCATTTGCAGGGGAAATTCAATCTAGCAACCTTTATTTCAGAACCTATATTTAGGGTGGAAGGAAAAAAAAACCCTCCAACATATACAAACATTACAAAAATGGAGTTTTCCTCCTTAACTGTAAGTGTAGCTATTTCACCTTGTTGGGATAATCTAAGGCTCTGATCTTTAGGATTTCATAAAATAATATCAGGGAAATAAATAACCAAAGGCATTTGTTTTAGTTTCCCCTGCCCCGTTCACCCCCCTCAGGCTGTGTGGTATTCTCCTCAGAACTGCGTGAAAAAATCCATTCACCAAGCATTTCCTGAGTTCCACTCCACTTGGTGAGGATGAGACATAAAAATTGTAGGAGGCAAATTCAAATCTGCCCTCAGTGAGCCTGAAATCCAGCAGGGGGGATGATGACACGAGAATATCTAAGAAACAAAGCACCATTCTAAGGATGACTACCGATTGCTCTAGGAAGATGGAGCGGAAGTGGAGACTCACCAGATCGCAGGCAAGAGAATGCGTGTGTGTCATTCCAACAATGGGATATGAAATTTCAGTTTCAGGGACATGAAGTTTAATTCTGTTGAGGGACATTTTGGCTGCAGCAGCAGATGTTTGAGACCCTGAGCTAGAAACTGAGTGTTAATGACTACAGGTGGTTATCATACCAAAATGACAAGCAGCGATAACAACAACAGCAACAACAAAAGCCATAAAAACCTGGGTGGCTTCTGTTAGGTTTGCTGGCGTAGTTTCAAGCTGAAAAGGTTGCTCATAAATTATCTTTCAAGTTGAGTTCCTTTTTCTCTGTGTGCTAGTGAAAGGCTTTAATGAGTATCCACAGCACCTCAGTGGAGTTGGGAGTTAGTCTTATTTGTGAAAAACAGGTGAGGTTGTTGCTCAAGGACATACTAAGTGTTTCTGCTCAAGTGAAGCAGCAGTGAACTCACAAATCTCCTGGTGGGCTGGGGACGACTGCAGCAACTATCAAAGCAAGACATCTTGGTCACTGGGGAGTTTTCCAAGTGGAATTTTACAGAGGACTTTGTCAGAGTCCTTGAGGCTCTTTCTGAGCATTCACATCCATCCTCGCCTCTGCTGGAACCTGCAGCCTGAATTTCCTGCACAGAAGCACATCCCTATTTATAATGTGGAAGGACTAACTGGATCCGAAGCAGCTCTGGCCACACACACCTGTGGGGAAAAGCTCCACTCTGCTGAAGACTGAGCAGCCCAGATCTGTAGGTTAAGTAGATGCTGTTCCAAAATCGCCAGCCTACAAGGGAAATAGCGATCTGTGTCATTTGTAGAATACCTATTATGTTCAAGAGCGTTGCTTTCATTTTTTCTCTAAACAATAATCCTGTAGGATTAGTTATTGCTATCCCTTTTTCATGGGCTTCAAAAGCTAAATAATGTGCCCAAGGCCATACATACCGCAAGTGGTAAAGCTCTCTGATTCGAAACCATTGTTCTTCTCTTCTCTGGGATTGGAAACATAACCCACCAGAGGACTATAAATTTCAATTTAAGCAACATAAAAAACATGGTGATCAGCTAGGTAATAACTATATTGGGCTAATACTGAGAGAAACTGCTAAGAAGCAAAGCAAAACAGAAGAGCCCTGGGGTGCCCAGAATTTGCTACTCAGGCTTAGAAGAGGTCTAGCCCGGGACTGTGGAACCTCAGTCAAATCACAGACCCCTCTGCCCCGAGTCCCCGTGTTCTGGAGCGTTGCTCACCATCCTCACTTCAGACACTTCACAGGCATGAAAACGCTGAGACCCCAGATGTGGGTCTCCATGATCCATGCACGTGTGCTGGAGTATGCTGCATAAAGATCTGAAGCAAAGCATATTAAAAATCCAAGACTCGTCTCGGTGAGCAGTTAGTCAAAAATCAGATATTTCAAGCAAAGTACAGACATTCAAAATGGCTTGTGCTATCCTTTAGGAAAGAGATGTTACTTATTCAAAATAACTGAGATCTCATAGACTTGAAATGGGCTGACACTAAGCAAAAGGGACGAATAGAAATGAAAGATGAAATGGTCTTTCACAAAGAAAGGTAACCTTACTCTCTACTGCTTGAAATTTTGAATGTAATGCAACCTAGATTAGGTAAATTTCTCAGTATCTTATATGCAATATCATTTATTCTTTTCCTCCTTGCATTCCAGAGGGGTTATTTTTTGGAGTAAAATAGACATTGAGGTTTATGCAGAATGGAGTTTGATAACAAAGAAGAAAAAGCAATTCCTCAATTCACTTTGAAATATCTGAGTATCCAGCTTGTGCACTGCAGGAAGATACAGTAAAGCAGTCAACAACTTCTGCTCTGGTGGAGCTCATGTTCTAGTGAGGGGAGAAAGGTGATCAAAAAATAAGTAAAATATAGTATAAGTAGGGAAGAAAATAAAATACAGGGAGATAGGAAGTGTCTGGGATACAATTTTAATTGTGATTATTTATCATAGAAGTCCACGTGGTTCATAGAAAGGTAGTCCTCAAATCTGAGGAAACCTTTACAGGGGTGTACCTCCCCCCCTTTTTTTCTCTCCCCTATCCTCCCCTCACTTTTCCCACCTCTCCTTTTGTCTCCTAGCTTCTGATGGTCTCGTGCTTTTCTTGGCTTGTACATTGCATTCTCCCTGTTTCTCCTCTGTGTAAACATGTTGGAATTTCCTCATTTCGTAAAAACATGCGTTATATTAGATAAGGATCTCCCCCAATCACTTTATCCTGCCTTGATCATCACAACAACCTTGTTTTCAAATAAAAGCACATTCACAGGGACTATGGATTAGAACATCAATATCTCTTGAGGGGTCAAAATTCAACTTTCACCAGTTAGTGAATAAGAAATGCTTAAAAAAAAAAGTCCTGGCAATTCTACTTGGAGAAAAGAATTATTAATGGAGTTGATTACCCTCCCTCAGGGGATGGTGATCATGCCTGCTTCTCTGTTTAATAAAGGCTAATTTCTGTCCTACAAACATCCATCATGAATTATTTAATGTGAGCTAGCAAAAATGTATCTATCGAACACAGATGTCTTCTGTCATTATTAGATTTGGCTACAAAATAAGAAAGGAATTAGCAATCTCTTAGAAAACCAAGCAGTAGAAAGTCAGACAGAGAAAGGTCTCTTCAGCCCACCCAAACAATTCTGCATGCCCTGGGCTAGTGCTATATCTATGCCAGGAGTAGCCGCAAATCACCTTCCTGGTTTCTTGATAAGCATGTCTTCTTTTCATGAAAAATAGAAAACATTATCAAGCCAAATGTTTCCTTCTGCCAACAAGTTAGGAACGATGTGCACCATGTGGATCATGCTGATCACACAAATTGAGGCTTTAAAGCTCAATATCTGAGCATTTCCCAACTGAACATTACTTTTCTGTATAAATTAAAAATGTCTAAAAGGGGGTTTATTAGAAGGAGACTATCAAAGCTTTTGATGAACATGCTTTCTCTTTTGATCTATATAATTTTCAAAAAGTGTTAGACATATCATGATTTCTAGCACAACTAGAATTTTAAATCGAAGAATCAGAAAGAAAAATGCAAATAGAAAAGACATGATTTTTGAAGCCATGTCTGTTTTGCTGCAATTAGTCATTAAGCGGAGGAAATGAATTTCAGTAAAAAGCCTGCTTTATCTAGCACTTTATCAACTAGAAAGCTCCAGAAAAAAAAAAGGATTTCTAATATCTCCTAGCACAAATCTTCAATCTATTAACCACAGGACTACAAGAAGGTTGTTATTTGCTCTCTTACTAGTTTGGGAGGAGAGAGAAAATTACATCTTTGCATCAGTGAGCTTTTTCAAACAATGGTGATTTACATGTCAATCTCCTGATTATTAAATATTATCTATGTGGTTTTCAACCTTATCCAGTAGAAAAAAATTTAAATCACAGACAATATTTTAGAAATGCTAACTACTTTGAGTTCACATAAGCCTTGAAGAAGACCAAAGTCCTTTCAAGGTATGCGTGTGGGTCACTGAGCCAGAACAGATCTGAAGTGGTCATTTATTTCTGAGTTCTCTCTTCAAACACGTTAATATTAAAATGTTAGGAAATTTTTCAGGTTCTGCTTTAAATAACCACGTGAGACATAGTTAATAGTACCTTCATGGACTCAGGGGATTACTAATTTGTAAATTTAATGTTCATAAAGTAGCCAGGTCGGTAGTCATAGGAAATGAAAGAAAATAAACCAAATACCTTTTCTTGTCTAAATGTAAACTAAGAAGGGTAAAGATTTCTCTTTAGTGAGGTTACTCAACCACAGAATATTCAAATTATGCAAAGGCATGTGCATTAATTTGCTTAGACTGCTATAGCAAAATATCAGACTGAATAGCTTACACAAAGAAAATACATTTTTACTGGAGACTAGAAGCTCATGATCAAGGTGCCTGAAAAGTTAGTTTCCTCAGAGAGTCGTAGGGATCAATCTGTTTCTCTTAACTTGCAGATGGCTGCCTTCTGACTGTCCTCACGTGCCCTGTCTCCAGTGTGCGCATGCCTAGTGCCGCTATGCTCTAGTCTTCTCTTCTAGGGAGGGATAAGGCCCACCTGATGCCTTCATTTCAACTTAATTACCTCTTTAAAGTTCCCAGCTCCCAAGTAGTCATATTATGGGATGTTGAGGTTAGAGTTTCAACACAGGCTTGGCAAGGGGTCGCAATTCAGCCTACACTAGCAAGCAAGGTAGGACTGACCTATTATGCTCCACGGTTACGGCTAGGTTCAGATATCTCTGCTTTTTCCACTTTGAAAGATGAATAGAGGCTTTGCCTCATTCAGTATAAAAGCTGCAACTTTGTCATCTGCTTGAGTGGAGGAAGAATTAGCAAAATATGGGTTGTAAGTATTGTAAGGGCAGCATTAACCTGCTTCGACACATACAGGTTGTCAGTCTCTCCCTTTTGCTCCTGAAATAAAAAAGAAATATCTCTCTAAATCAGTGCTGAGTGTATTGTCAGAATCAAAGCTTTAAAGTCATAAACTTGAACATGGGTTCTACATGCGGACCCTTGCCTGATGCCATGTCTAGGAAAACAAAGAGCTGTGTGAACAGCGCGTTCTGTAGCATGTTGACTGACATCACGTCCCTTCTTGTTCACTTTTCCTACTCAAAGGTGACCTAAACCTGGGACTTACCACACTCCCAGAGTTTCCTCCGGTTCCCAGCGTGAAGAACCTGACAGTGAGTAAATTGCTTCTCCCTGAGAGGAGTTGTAGGGCCAGCACAGCCATTCCGAGCAAGTCCTGTGATTCCAGAATCACTGCCTTTGGCTTTACTGAGTACTCTGATTCAAATTTTCTACCCATTCTAGTTAGGAAAAAGGCAGTTTGATCAAAAATCATGGATGTTTAATTTTTTTCTTTCACTCTCTACAGGCTACTTATGATGTTTTCTTATCCAGCTAAAGGAGATAATTCTGAAAATGACTGACTTTCCATTGATTGAATTTGCCTTTGGCCTGATTTGTCTGAATCTCAATCAGAGAAGAGACTTCCCCAGAGAGCAGCTGGTAAGGGCACATGTACTGAAGTAATGGTGCTTTTTATATTGTACATCATGCAGAGTAATTTTTGTTTCTTCTAATTAAGTATCTGACATGATCCATTTCATTAAAATTCTCAGTGAAGTGATCTAAACACAGTGTCCTCCTAATTGGGAAGTGAACACGTCCTCACATTGTGTGATGAAAAGGGGCAATGGTCTCTACTGTGGTCCTTGCTAATATCGAGTCTGTACCTGCACAGTTCTATTTCCGGGGCAACCAATTTCTCTCCCCTTCATTGCCAAAAATCCAAGGAAAGAAGAGTGCAGCTGGCATGGGAGACTTCAAGAGGAATCTCTGTGGTAGCAACACTCTCCCTCCTCCTCCTCTCCTCAATTTGCTATAAATGCCCGTCACTCCTCTTCACTACGTCCTGAGTTAGCAGTCCCTGACCCATTCTGTGGGGAACCAAGGTGAAGAGGGAAATTAAGTAGCAAAAGGAAAAATGGGATGATGTTTCCAAAATGACACTCTCATTCTGATTAGTGATTATTTTATTTTAAAGAGTCAACCAAAAATTTGGCCCAGATTACAATCTTTCTTTAAAAAAAAAAAAAATCCTCAACCTAAGAATTAGCCAGGGAAAAAAAGTTTAGCTTCATGAAACTAAATATATTATAAGCTGGGTCTTTCCTAAAGAATTCTAAAACTTGATTTATGTGCTGTAGCACAGTTGATCTTCACAGACACCAGTCTATTGCCAGACATAAGAAGGAAGGAGAATTCTGTCCTTCTTCATAAAATGTATTCTGCATTTCTCCTCATTCCCCTGAACTCACTGTGTTTACAAGTACAGCGGTGACTCTGGAGATGGAAAATCTGATGCCGTCAGCACAAGTGGAACAAAATAAAAAGGGAAAAAATCTACACCCATCTGGACTTCCATATGCTCTGTAGCCCAGAGGCTAATATAATTTCTTGAATGTTGGTTATAAAGCAATGTGATATGGATAACTGCTATGCACTGAGCTTATTTAGACAAGTGTTCTTTCTACTCAATAAACCTTTGAAAGGATTAAAATACAATCATTCCCAATTATCTGTTCTCAAGTTTTTCTCTTCCTCTCTGGTTTTGACCATCCTCTGCAACTGGTTCCTGTTTTTAATACATCTAATTCCCCAGCCACTGGATCAAATGACAGTGTATAGTGAGACGACATGGCATCTAGAGGATATAAAGTTTAGTGTGACAAGATTCTGGTAGGTAAAGACTTGCTGGGAAATCTGCCTAAAGACACTGAAGCCAGATTGTGAATGACCTTGAACCCTACAGTATAAATTTTGTCATTAGAGGACTGGGAAGTCTTTGGAGTAACATAAGGATTTTTGCTTTTAAAAAATAATTTTAATGACAGTATGAACAATATGCATAGGAAAATTTTTAAAAAGACAAGAAGACTAAGTCATGGAGATTCTTGTGGTACAGCATAGACCCAAAGCAAGACTAAGTCAGCTCCAAAAGGGTTGGAGAGGGGGACCAGGTTCAAGTTTTGGGGCTCAGATTTATGCATTGGAAAAAATTACTCTATTCAAAGAAACAGCAAAAGATTTCCTGAGAAAGAATTATCTAGATTTTTGTGTCTTGGACTGGGTGCTTACGAAAGATCACTGTCAAGAACAGGACAAGGTCTTAGAATGATTCACTTGAACTTTTTATCTTATAGGACAATAGTCTTTAGTATTATAATTTCTCATTTTATAAACATGTTGTTTCTTTACTATGTTTTTCTGAATATAAAAGGCCCTTTTCTGTCCCTTCTTATTCCTTAATGACGACACCTCGGATCTCCACCCCTGAAAGCTCTAGTAACAGCCTTGACCATCAGCCCTACAAGACCCTTCATGACAAAACTAAAATTAAATGGATTTCAATGATCCAGTTTAAAAGTTTCTAAGTCTTCTTCTGTAGACAACCTTTCAAGCAGAGACCACACATTAGTCTTTGTGTCAGTTACAAAAAAAAAAAGAGAGCAAGATAGATTCAGCCCAATATTTTGTCCTAAAATGTTACTCTCATATTAAAATCTACTCAGAACTGTTGTTACATAGAAGTATCTTGAAAACTCATGACTTAGCAAGCAGAATTAACCAATCAGCACCATCATACAATTTATGATGCATATACTAATAAAAACTCTCGCCAGGTGGCTCACGCATGTAATCCCAGCACTCGGGAGGCAGAGACAGGAGGATTGCTGAGTTCGAGGCTTGCCTGGGCTACATAGTGAGCTCAGGGCCAGCCTGAACTGCAAAGCAAGACACTGTCTCAAAAAAAAAAAAAAAAGAAAAAAAAAAGAAAGAAACTCTCCATTGGTCCACAATGAGTATTCTTAAATGTCCCAAAGAAATCACCCTTAAGAAAGAACAAGATAACACAGCTAAACACTGTTTCATAGGTTAGCAGGTTGAAGAAGCTTCTGAAAAGCCTCAGGCCATGATGTGAATTACAGGTGTGTACAGACCTCAGTGAAGCACAGCGACACCCAGCTAGGGTATAGGCATACAAAGAATCTGTAACTTATACTTCTGAGGTAAGCAGGAAGTAGAAACATATTTTAAGGAACCCAATAATACCTAAAGAATAGGGGGAACTTTTAATATCTTCACTGAAGGTTCTTGTGAAGCTTGGATACAAATTCACTGCACTGGAGAAGCAGATGTTTCCAATTTCTAGTTGCTTTTCTCTTTGTCGTGAAAGTGTTCATGGGGTAAAAGAGAGATGTATTGGGTGCACCACAGTTTAGGGAGTGTGTTCCACGAGTACAGAAGACAGCATCGGCAGCCCTCTCCTGTTTTCAGGATGAGCTGTGCAGAGAGACAAGCTTTCAGGAAGCAAACAAGCTTGTCAGTTCACTACAGAAGCAACAGACCAGCTGTCACTCTGTTGCACAACACTTAGTTTTTAATTTTATTCCAAAGACATGAAAACAGGAATCCAATACCACTCTCATTTTTCTTAAGTAGCACAATAGAATTGAGATTCTCCGAGTCACAGAGAAAATGTAATCAGAGTAGCTGAGATAAGGGGAAAGTCTCATATATATATATATATATATATATATATATATATATATATATATATATATATATATGTATATGGGAGATGGCTACACCAGCCTCTGCTCAGGGCTAGGTTTTCAATGGGTCTTCTTAATTGTATCTGCAGTCTTTAATGGCAGCTCCTGTTTTCCCCAGTATAAGACCACATTTCAAAAGCAAATTGGATACCTGCATGAACAAGCAGGCAGTTAGGCAGCTAATTACTGTTCGCAATTCAATTACCTAATTACTGTGGGCAAGTATAGGGTGTTTGTGCACGTAAACAGTCCCACCCACAAATATTGCAGATTTGATTAAGAAGGCTTAGGTGCAAAGATCCATGTTCATTGCTAGTGCCTTAATAAGCTCAATAATTTTTCCCCTGGGCCCAGAGAGGATCTGGTTAAACACTCTCTTAAGATTGGATTAGAAGAAAGCCTGCCTAAGGTGATCACCAGCCTTTTCCCATGGCAGGTTGAAGGATAACCTGATACTTCACTTTGCTACTCAAAGTACTTTCCATGGACCAGCAACATTAGCTTCCTCCAGAAGCTTATTTGAAAAGCAGAATCTTGGGCCCTATCCTGACTGCTGAATTAGAACCTATATTATGACAAGATGCCTAAGTAATTCATATGGTACCTCAGTGCTTAAGAAGTATTTCCCTAGATGGCTACTCAAGAAATAAGATTCTCTTGACACCAAGTTATATAGAGCTAACTCTGTGTGAGCATTGCCCTGGGAGGCTTTTTTTTAAAGATGAAAGCAAGGCTGGTAGAAGGGAAATGATCAACAGTTATTCAGCTATAATGAGCAAGCTGGATGCTTCGAGAGAAATCCCAGATAGCCTTTCAGGAACAAATCTTAAAATACTAAAACTGAAAGTATTCAGCATGTGCCTGAGGAGAGAGCAGAAACGAGAAAGCTGGCAACCTCGCCTTAGATTCCACAGATACATCTTCTACATTCTCCACCCTTTTAGGATCCATTTGATATTTGTCTTCATCTGTAACTGATGTTCAGCCACAAAATCATTCTGTGAATATCCTCAATATGGACTTTGAGCCCAATTAATCAACTCAGTCTGCCTCCACCAAATAACAATATGAGAGGACTCTGTTTTGTGGGCTCTACCGAGACAGACCACACTAATCCATTTGCCTGAACATTACTGAGAGGATGGCCATGCAGCCTCAGGGACAGGCAGTTTCCACTCCCAAATGGCCAGTTTCAACCACCTCATCAATCTCGCTCACTTTTTCATGGTGATGGAACCTAAGTGCAGCGCCATCTTAGGCAAAATTGTGTAATTTGTCTTCCTGATGCAGAGGAAAAATGCCACACAGGAACTACAGACCTGACACCACCACTAGCCCGTTTTGTGACCTTGGGCAAGGCACTTAGGCCTCAGTCTCCTTATCCCTAAAATGAAAGGATTGAATTGGATGGTTTTCTAATTCCCTTCCAATTCCTACACTAACTTGTTATTGAGCTTCTCCAGTTGGGCTTATGGCTTCTTACTCTATATCCAGCTGCCGGTTATCTCCACATAGCGTATTGGATTTTGGGGATGCAAGCAACTGTTGATGCGGAATTTCTCAGCCATCTCCTGGCTACACTCTCCTACTGCAAGTCTCATCAGATTTAGAGCCTCCTTCTAGTTACAGCCCCACTGACAACCTTTCAAAAATATCTGCCCTAAAATATTAACAACTAATTTAAATACATTATTCTCCCCACAGGTTTTTGGATTTGAATGGAAAACTCTGTCTTTATCACAGGGTACTAAATGATGAAATTTTAAACTCGTTTCCTACTAAAGAACCTAGTATTTCTATAAATAGCTGGAGCCCTACTCCTGAGTGTACTACAGTACACTCCTTCACTTTTCATTTCAGTAGCTAAGGTCCAGAAAGATTAATTCTCTTGCCCAAGGAGATGGTGAAACCAGAACTAATATTTCCTTGATCTCAATACTGCACAGAGGTTTGTCTTTTGTGTTGTTATCATTGCAAAGACTACTGCACTTTGAGGTAAGTGCTTCCCTATCAGCATGATGATGAACTTTGCCTCCCAAGAGGTGAAGGGCAGACTAGACCTCAGAAGGGGAGTGGATGTCACTTCAGGGCTTCTTCTGTAAAGGAAAAGAAAAAGTATCTTTCACAAGAATGCTTTATAGTAGTTTTCGAAGCTAGAGTTACCGAGGTCTTAAGCAAATTAACCATTCTGTAACCCAAAGCAGAAAGATAGTATGACTGAAAGTACAGAGATTATTATAAGAGAAGAATGACCAGAAGATGCAATTGAATGGCTTTCTGGGAAATCTGGCCCTGTCACTTACAAGGGTCAATGACTGTACACTTCCTCCTAGACCAGACTAGGCAATCTCTAGTTTGCTATATACTCAGAAAGTGGTTTGAAAAGTTGTGATAAGTAGGAATAATTAAACAACCCTGAAACAAAGTGTATGAAAAAAAGAGAATTCTGATAGATGGATCCATATAAACTGTACAAGAACAGAATGTGTTAACTACATGACTTAGTAGCTCTGTGGTTTAAAATCTAATCAAATATCCAACTATGAATGGCTTAATTTGAGATGAGGCAGTATTGATATGTATTCATTTTTAAAGAGATTAAAGAAAGAGTCTTGTTCTGCTTGATTACAGCATACTCAGCAAGCTTTGCATTCAGTTTTGAAGCCACAGTGA
>PVIC010012015.1:0-40445 GCA_004025085.1 Thryonomys swinderianus
ATGGTGAAAGAGATAGATCTAGCTTTAGTCTTTGGCACTTTAAAGCCCAGTTTTTCCAGCACCATTCATTAAAGTGGCTGCATTTCTTCCATTTAGGATATTTGGCTCCTTTGTCAACGAAGAGGTGGGTTAGTGTATCTGAAGTTGATTCTGGATCTTCTAATCTATTCCACTGGTCCTCAGCTCTGTTATTTTGCCAGTGCCATACCATTTTTATCATACAGCTAAGAAACATGTGAATATTCAACATCACTAGTCAGTCATTTGAGAGATGCAGATGAACACAACACTGAGATTTCATCTTACTTACAAAGAATGGCTGCTATCTCAAAATTAACCAGAAACAAAAGCTGGTGAGGCTGTAGGGAGAAAGGAACCTTTTTCCACTGAGGTAGGAATGTAGACTGGTACAACGACTATGGAGATCAGTGTACAGATTCCTCAAAAACTTGAATTAGAGATTCCATTTAACCCTGCTGTTCCCTTGCTAGGTATGTACACAAAAGAATTAAAAGATTCATATTGCAGTAATGTATGGGCACCCATATTCATAGCACTCACTTTGTGATAGCTAAATCTTAGAAACAACTGAAATGCTCATCGATTGGAGATTGGATAAAGAAGATGTGAAGATGTTTCTTTAAAACAGAGTATTACTCTGCCATAAAGAATAATAAGTTTGAGTCATTTGTATTCAAATGGGTGTACTTCCAGGACATACTCATAAGTGAAATAAATAGGTCACAGATCTTTAAATATCATATCTTTCCTCTGGTATGAGAGATTGAAGGTGTAAATGAGATGTAGAATATAGAGTAGATATTGTAAAATAAAAAATACTGAAAGGGAAATGGAGTGTAGGGATAAGTAACATGGAGAAGAAAAAATATGATGGTAGTAAAAAAGAGAAACAAAGTTTATGTATATGGGGCAGTGAATAGGGTATGTGGGGGAATGGGAAAAATGAGAATTAAATTGTATCATGTACTGGTACAAATTCTAAATATAGTATGTGATCATGATGTGTGTATATACTGTACCAATAAAGATGTAAATTTAAAAAAATCAGAATATAGTTCTCTTTAATACCAAATGCTACTTCCTTATTTTCAAAATCTTTGTGCTTCTGTGATAGACACAACATTTGGAATATATAGCTTAAAAAACCTTATTCTACTTTTATGGAATGTTCCTGAACTCTTCAACAAACAATTTTCTCTAAGAAGATCTATTTATATATTCATTATCAATTATTGTTGACATTCTCCTATATCACTCATTCCCAGACACTAGGTTTATAGAAATAAATACAATCATTTCGTTATGCCAGTCACTGGTAGCAAATTTCATTCAGGAAATAAGAAACACAAATTTACTTCTAATTGCAAATAATAAGTATGACAAATAACTTAGCAGTAAAATAGATAAATGGCAATTCTGAGTTGAGTCTTAGGTAATATATGATGAAATAAAAATTGAAAAAACAAAATAGAAACGAGTTGCATGAACCTGGAGTCAACACCATTTTAACAGATGAGGTTTGCTGTGAAACAGAGAGCTTTTTAAACTAGACACACTTTGAGATCATTGTGCTTGTGGTTTGATGATTATTTTATATCAAAAAGGTAGAAATGGTCCAGTCCATAGTCTTAACTGATTTAATTATGTCCTAAAGAAGTAGACACATTTCAAAGAGGCGTTTGAACGTGCACTCTGTCCTACGAAAAGGTGACTCTTCCCTGACTAGATTAATGAGAACGTGACAAGAGTTGAAAATGACAAGCCTGGAAAGTTTTTGTAGTAGTTCACTACAGAGATCTTGGTGAATCATAAGATGATCAAAATGGAAAAAGAAACACAACTAAGATAGACTTTAGGTCTTGCATCAAAGGAATTTAGTACAGTAGGTTGAATATAAGAAAACAAGAAGGTACTTCTGTCAGACCTTTATGCATTATCAGTTTTCCTCTTCCTTGCTTTTACTCGAGTTGATTCATAAAATACTTATTTTCCTTTTTGTTAACCACGTCAGACAGCTCAAGCAATATATTTCTTGCTTCCAGTGCCCTGACTTGGTCAGTATCCAGAGGGAGTAAAAGACTTTGGTGGCAATAGCAATGTGTGTACAAGTATGATAAAAACAAACGAAGGCTAAAATTATTAAAGTGTAGTACCATAGAGATGTACTGACACTGACCACCTTCAAGATCCTCCCTCTCGAGTTCAGCACATTAATCCCATTACTTTTGCTACTTTCTGAAGCAGCTGTCTTTTCTGAGTGTTTTTATAAGGTCTATTAAAAGTACAATGCATGTGATTGCCAAGTAACATGCAATAGAAAGTCAGGCTAAAGCAGCTACAGTCTCGTACTATGCACCTTCTGGCTCTCCCCCAAAGTAAAAAAAAGAAAGAAAGAAAGAAAAATAAATATTTTGAATCAGTTCAGAACATTGGGACAGCCATGACAGCACAAGAGAGGATATTCATGAAAAAGAACTTCCAGAACTGCTTCAGAAAGTGACTAGGGGGATGAGGTTTAAAAGGTTTTGGAGTGAGGGGAAGTATTCAATAGGAATGAATGACAACATGTCACTTACTACAATAAAATTTTTATGTAAACCTACACAATAGTTTGGGACCAGACATCACCTATTTCTGTCAAATATCAGGTATTTTCAGCTGCACCTTAAATCATTTACCAAAGATTCCTCACTGTCATGTATCAATATTCTATTTGCCTCTCACACAGTTTTGCTACGACTTTCACTCTGATCTGTTTAGTTTTCACACATTGGATTCATCAGCAGAGGTATGAGCAAAAGAATGTTTGCCATGAAAACATTAATGAGGGGAGAGACATGCTGAGCAAAGCGATGGACAAGGGCCAGGCTGATGATGGGCATATAGAAGGTGATCACTGCACAGATGTGTGAAACACATGTGTTGGGGCCTTGGGCTGCTCCTTTTTGGATGCAATTCCCAGCAGTCCCGAGGATCAAGATATGACACAGCAATGAGCATGAAGTCTACCATCACACAGAGTGCCCCCCAAAAGCCATAGATAACATCAATTCTGTTGTCAGAGCAGGACAACTTCATGACATCCTGGTGGAGACAATAAGAATGGGATAATTGGCTTTTACTGCAATAGTGTAAGCTTCTCAGAGTTAAGGGAAAGGGAAGAACCAGGAGGATGCTCTTAAAGGAGAATACCGCTGCTACTTGGGCAACTCTGACTGAGGTAAGGATGGACCTGTACCTCAGAGGGTTGTGGATGGCTAGGAAGCGGTCAAATGACACAATCAGGAGAACAGATGACTCCAGGACTGAGAATCCGTGGAGGAAGAATTCCTGGACAAAGCAAGCATTCGCAAAAATTTCAAAGCATTAAACAAGAAGATTCTCAAGACTGTGGGCAGAGAAAATAAAGGCAAACCCAAGTCAGACAAGGCCAGCATAGAAAGAAAGTAGTACCTAGGCTCATGTAGGGAGGGCTCCATCTTGAAGATGAAAAGGAAAGTGCAATTTCCCAGGATGGCAACAAGATACATGCTGCAGATGGGGATGGAGATCCAGGTGTGTGCGTATTCCAGCCCCGGAATCCCAGTCAAGAGGAAGGTGGTGACTTCACCACGTGACTTGTTGATAATAGACAGGACGCACTCAGAAGGCTGCAGTGAAATATATGGATACGTGTGTTATTAAAATACAAATATCTGGAGGTTTGGTAGAAAATTATTGATAATTAGAAATATGAATAAATTATATTGATTATAAATGTGTAAATACAAATATTGACATTTATAGATTCTTTAAGTATTCTTAGGAAATGGGAAAATTCATCTGGGAGTTATATGGAAAAAAAGGTGTGCAACTTTAGACTAGAATCTCCCTATACTATAAAATGAAGAAATCATTTCTGTGCCTTTTGTATTCAAGAAAACCTAGATTTAAAATTTCAATTTAGATATGTATCTCATTTCATTTTCCCCATATCAGTGAACATAAGGCAACTAACCCAGAGTTCTCTATTCCTTCTTGTTTTCAGATACTATATAAAATGCCAGATGGAATCTATCTAAGTCCCTTCTTACAAATGGACAGTCCTGAAGTCAGACTGTTTCAGGTTGTACCCTATCTGAAATTGTTGATATTTAAACTTTTTAAAATTCCTGTTATTTTTCAAATCATTCATATCATTGAAAGAATAGTAACTATGGAGATTATGGCCAGATTCTGTTCTATTTTTTCCTGGCCTGGAATGTTGTTCAGTGTTCAGAAGAGAAAAAGAACATGAAGTGGTCACCATTGTGATTTAGGAGAAGGTGAAAGCTATTGAAAGATGAATCCCCAAAAGGTACATGGATTAAGTAGAGTCTCTGAAAAGAATATTTTGCTTTGCCACACGATGTTTGGATGCTTCTTCTTGCTTTGAATGAAGTTCTATGTGGCTAATTGCCAAAAGTGGAAATAAAGTGAAAGCCAAGAAGACAGTTTTTATCCAGGTACTTACCAGTGTGTATATTTTGTTGGACACTTGAGAGAAGTTGAAAAATCCTAGCATAACAGTCCATGAGAGTGTTGAATTTATCTTTCACCAAATTTCCTCCTAATATATGTGGGTTTCCCTTCTTTCCTACTCAGTCACTTGACAATTACTGAGTTCTCGAGGATTGCAGCCAGGCTGCAACTGTTCTGAGAACAATAATAAACATTTGCAGGTGCAGTGAATCCACTGAGATAGTTATGCAAAAGGAACTGAAATTAGCACCATAACTCCAAACTGTTAGCGACCAGGTATTGGAAAGATATGATAAATCTACATGGAAGCTGTGATATTTTTGTTGGATAGTTGACTTAGGTAGCATTCCTCTACTCGGGGAAGAGTCTAATTAGATGTGCTTCAAGTCAGATTTGTGTATTGAAAGAAGTATGTCAAGGACAAACACCCTAGGACATATATTTTTAGTTTAGATTTTTCTCCTAACTTCTGAACTACTTTTCCAGATCCTTTAGATAAAATTAAATAAATACTCCTTGAAACAAAGTTGTGAAAGATAGATTTCATTTTCTTTTTTCCCAAATCTTCCTTTTTAAGACACTTGTCACATCAGTCGCCCCCCATGCTTAAGAATTCACATGCCCAAAATCGAAGCTCTCCTGTTTCATGTATTCCACATACTAATAGCCAGTATTTATTGGAAATTTACTTTTACTTAATGAGTTTCAGTTTTAGATGATAGTTTTGAATTTTATAATCATTTAGATAATTGTAAATAATATTATCATTTGCCTTTTATTGGTGAAGAAAATGCTTCTTAAGGAGATCAAATAGTCCACCAAAATTATATAAGGGTTATATAGTAGAGATTAATATAGGAATTCAAGTTTGTCATATTCTTTGTGTTAATCTAGGTATAGTTCTTTCCATGATTCTGGATGAAAGCAGAATCAGATGAGAACAAAATCAAATGTTCCTGTAAGGCCAGCATTGCCCCTGAACACTGAGTTTAATTTTGTTCTCATCTAATTTAGTTTGAAACCTGAATGGTATAAAGTAATAAATCATGGACCAAGATATTAGTATAAATATTATAATCAGGTTAGTCAATATTTCAGGAATTAGGATTGAAATGGATCCCTGGATGTATGTGTTATTTTCAGCATTCTAGATTGACTAATAGTTATTTCTAGGAAATAGTAAAGAATATTTGGTGAACCTTGGAAGAAAAGAAAATAATGTTCCTACAGGGACCTCAAGCAAAGACTTTTTAGAAGAAAACTTGATATTCATTCTCATTATTATATAGTCTTTGAATATAAATTATATTGAGTTAAAGGTGAGAAAATTGCACATAACCTACATTTTCATTTGTTTGCAAATGAGTCCCTTTCCTTCTTAATTATGTGGCTAATAATTTTCTCCTTTTATTTTCTCCTTCCTTCTGAACTTTTTCCATCTTTATCATTAAAAGGATAGAGAAATGTGTGTTTGTGTGTGTGTGTGTGTGTTGTGTGAAAGAGAGAGAGAAAGACAGACAGACAGACATAGTACTTTATCTAAGGAATCTCCCAAGCTAGATCTATGTCTTTCACCATGCATTAAACTAAAATCAAGGTGAATTAGAGATCTAAATATTAAAACAGAAACACTAAACCTGTTGAGAGATAGGTTAGGTAGAGCTCTCTGAGGCAATGACATAAGGCAAGACTTTATGAAGAAAACCTCAGCAGCATGGGGACTAGCAGAAGGAATCAACAACGGGGATCTCATATTATTAAAAAGCTTCTGCCCAGCAAGAGAAACCACCAACAAATATCAGAGGGACATGTCTGTACCTATGTTTATAGTAGCAGTTTATAATAGAGAATTAAATTCTGTCATATTCTCATATAAATTCCCAATATTGAGTGTGATCATGATGTGTATATACAATGTACCAGTAAAGTTAAAAATTTAAAAAAAAATCTTGGAAGCAGGCCAAATGTACATCAACTAGAGACTGGATAAAGGAGATGGGGGAAGGGATTCAATTCAGTGTTTCCAGTGTGTGCCTCACATGTGCAAGGTCCCAAATGCAATCCCTGGTACCACATACTAAAATGCTGGGTGTGGTGGCTCACACCAGTCATCCCAGCACTCAGGAGGCAGAGACAGGAGGATTGCTGTGAGTTTGAGGCTAAACGGCTACATAGTAAGCTCAAGTACACCCATGAGCTACAAAGCAAGACCCTTTCTCAAAAAAGTTTTGGATTTTTTTTAATAAAATAGAGTATTACTCAGCCATAATGAATGATATATTAGAGACACAAATGGATGTACCTATATGGATGTACATTGAGGATATGCTCATAAGTGAAATAAATAGGTCAAAGATGTGTAAATATCTCATTTCTCTAGTATGAGAAACTGAAGGTATCAATGAAGTCTACAATGTATGGTAAGTATTATGAAATGGGAAGAAAATGTTCAAAGGGAAAAGGGAAAGAGGGTAGAGGAAACTAAAGGAGGGAAAGAAAAAAATTTGATGGTTAAAACAAAAAAAAGAAACAAAGCTTATGTATATAGGTGGTTGGAGGTTGGGAGTGTCAGCAGGGAAAGGGGAAAAAGGAGAATCAAGATGTGTCATGTACAGGTACAAATTCTCAATGTTGAATGTGATCTTTTTTTAATTGAATTCTTTATTGGTACATTTTAGATACAGCTCACAATCACACACAACATTAGGGAGTTTGTACCAGTATATGACACAAGTTAATTCCCATTTTTACCCACATCCCTACCCACCCACAACCCCCACCCCTTATATACATGTTCTTTTATTTTCTTTTGGAATTATATTTATTCCTTCCCCTCATTACATTCCCACACCGATTTCCCTTTGGATATTTCCTATTTTACAAAAATTATCATACATTCTAGAACTCCTTTACATCTACAGTTTCTCATACCAAAGAACAGATCTGGTATTCGCGTATCTGTGATCGATTTATTTCACTTATGAGTGTGTCCTCCAGGTAAAAGTGATTTTAATGTGTATATGAAACATACCCATAAACTCAATAAAGGAAAAAAGAAACAACAAATATTGGTAGGGCTGTGGTAAAAAAGAACCCTTCTCCACTGTTAGAGGGAGTGTAGATTGGTGCAACCTCTGTGTAAATCAATATAGAAATTCTTAAAAGGCCCCTTTCTGGGTGCCTTTCCAAAAGAATTAAAAGCATCATAGCAGGGGATGCATCAAATCTAAATTTCAAACTCCAGCTTGCTATCAGATCTGTGTAATAAGACAGTCATCAGTCTCATAGGATCAATTTTAACATATGGATTAAAGAGAATATTTACATTAAGAGATATATTTAAACATAAGCAGTGTTTAAATACTTTAATTCTGCTGGAAAAAAAGCAAAAATTTTATTGAATAAAAGTTTGTTATCCTTTAATATGAACTTGATTGTTTTATCTATTCTAGGAAATATCGCAAAGGTGTTCCAGTGTCACACTCCTTGATTGACGTGCAAAGCCAATATGTAATTCTAGAAATTATCACTTAGGTCCCCTTGTGCTAACACAGGGGTCTGTTATTTTCTAATTTCATCACAGTCCTTCCTAGCACACCACATATGTTCATAGTACCACACTATTATTTTAGGAGATAACCTGAAGTATTCAAGGATTATTTTTATAGTTATTTTACTTTAATGTAGAGAAATTTGTTTTATAGCTATTTTTATAGAAATTATTATTTTTTGTTTGTTTGTTCTTTGAGACAGGATCTCGCTTTGTAGTTCAGGCTGGCCCTGAGCTCACTATGTAGCCCAGGCAAGCCTCGAACTCAGCAATCCTCCTGCCTCTGCCTCCTGAGTGCTGGGATTACAGGCGTGAGCCACCACACCTGGCAATAGAAATTATTTTTATAGCTATTTTACTTTAATATAGAGAAATCTGGAACAGATGTGACATTTTTGGTAATAATAAAAAAAAAACTTGAGCAGTACTTAGTGTTTCTGCTGCTTTGAGTGCTGGGTTTATTGTTGTTTCTCTGTGTCTACAAACTAAACAAAATTATTCTTCAAATGTTTTGTCAAACCTAACTCAGTGATAAGAATAGCAGTGAGTCAAAGCATGGTGCTCTCTCCAACTTGGGAACTCTACCACTTGGCATTCTCCTTTGTAATTCATAGTACCCTGCATTTATGAAGCCAAAGCATCAGTAGCCTAAACATTATTTCTGATTATAATATGTTGCAAGGTGAAGAAATTCTTACCAAACACAGGCAAATAACTATTTTGTTACCTAGTAATGAATATTTAAAAAAACTTTCCAAATTTTGGAAGGATTAGAAAGGTAGAAAAGATGAATGTGTCATTTATATTTACAAAATATAACTTAATAAATTTTATAGATTATATTTTATATATGATGGGTTTCCCTATATCCAGAAAAAAAACCATAAAGGAACAAATGATGTCCCTGAACAAGACCTTTGATCAGCCTTTATGTGTTCATTCACTCCTGTCAAGTGTAAAACAAATTCTTTTGCTTGGTCTCCCTGATGAAGCTGTCACCTTCTAAAGATCTGATGAGTCTATCTGTCAAGGAAATGTGGGTTCTTCCTGTGACTCAGTCCAAAAAATAATAACTAAAGTATGCCTAATAATGTATCATGGCTATAATAAATAACAAGTAAGGTTCTTGATAAATTCCTATGAACTTTGTATAATTTCTTAAAGAACAACATTGTGTGAATACAGATGTATTCTCCACAAGGCTGGGTATCACTTATTTGACAGTGTTTCCCATTGAAATTATGTCAAATAAACCAAATTATTTTCTAACTTTTCTCATTACAGTGTAAAAAAAAAAAACAAATCTTATGAGTGTTTTTAAGAGTCCTCTAAGAAATCTCAACTTCAGCTCACAAACAGGAAGATTTCATTCAGAATTTGGTTCAGGGAAGACAACATTAAAACAAAACCCCTTAGCTCTTTTAAAAGTGAGAAGTTGCTCTTTTTAAATAATCAACAGCATAATCAAGTTTAATATAAAAACATATAGAGAAATATTGTTACAAAAGCTTGGTTTCCTGGACAAACTTACTAAAAAAGTAAAATAATTTTATAGCTAAGAGCTGACCAATGATCATGAAACTTTTTTTAGTTTGCACTTGTATGTTTTTGATATTAAAGTTGATTTTGAAAATACAAATAAGTCCACTCAAATATTTAAGAAGTTTGCCCACACACAGATTCCCTTACCAAGATTCATTTTTTAAAACTTACTTTTGTAAATAATCATATAAAATTCCCACATTTTCATTTTGGATCACCCAAAATGAAATCACTTTAAAATTACATTTTTCTTCCTTGTACAAAACCATATCTTTCTCATCCTCACCAAACACATATCCTACTTGACTTGCATACATTTCAGACAGGATTGTTAAACGGGAGGCCGTCGTTAAATGGGGGGACAAGTTAGCAGAATATGGAGGGCAGCACATCACAATCAGTAGAAAGGATCATAGAGGACATCACAACCCAGCATGTCTCCACCAGCCACCTTTGGCCCTTAGTCCCGGGGTTCCTGGAACGGATCGTGCAGCGGTCGTGGGTCCTCCAGTGACCCCAACAGAAGGTAGCTCAAAATAATCAGCTATCAGCTGAAGGACTGCCGAGATTGGGAGCTCCTGTGGGTATCTAGTGTAATCAGACATAGAGAACTGTGAGGTTCTTTTAAAATAAGGATTTAACCGGTTCCCAACTAAAATTGCACACTGAAGAGTTGAAAAAGTAAGTCCAAACGGTGACGTCTCCTTGACAGGGGAGTTCAGAGCAGACTGAGTAGAAGTTTGGTTCTGAGGGAATCTTTCTCCTTAGGAAGATCTCCTACAGAATCCTAGAAGACAAGAAGCTATCTATACAACATGGCTTGGCAAATAATATTTCTATCTCAAGATGGAAATGTTAAAGTAAATGAAGAAAAGGTTTCTTTTATCTTTGTGAAGTTTTTGGGTATACTTTTGAGTGGTTTCGAGTGTTAGAGTTCAGTTGTCAGTATTAACTTCAGTGTTTTTATTTATTTATTTTTGAGACAGTGTCTCGCTTTATAGTTCAGTCTGGCCCTGAGCTCACTATGTAACCCAGGCAAGCCTCAAACTCAGCAATCCTCCTGCCTCTGCCTCCCAAATGCTGGGATTACAGGCTTGGGGCACCAAGCCCGGTTTAATTTCAGTTTTTGAACGGCACAAGGATATATGGGGAAAATTACATATTGAAGAAAAATGTTAAATGGCGAATCACTTTTTAGGGTCTAACAATTACTTAAGAGTCGCATAAATGTACACTCTCAATTTTCAAATAAACATATTGTATCTTCCTTGAAGCATGAGGAAAATTGTTTTCACAAGATAGATAACATGTTTTAGAAAAGAGAATATATTCTGTGTTTTTATTGGGATCCTTACCTGTATTCTATATCAACAAGCTTCCAAACCTGATTCTTTAATAATGTTTTAAGAGTTACACTGGGAAGTAGTTGGTGGCTAGCATGGTTCCTATTTATTCTGGTTTTTCACCTGTCATTCACTTATTCAATTTTGCGTGACTACACACTCCTGTCAACTTTGCTTCTGACACAGTTTTGCTAAGACCAGTTTTCTCATCTGCTGATTCTTCACACAGTATACGATGGGGTTCATGAGTGGTGGCACCATCAGGAGAACATCAGCGATAAGGATCTTAATTAGTACAGAACTGTGTTTGGCAAACCGGTGGATGACGGCAAGGGAGATCACAGGTCCATAGAAAGTGAGCACAGCACAGATGTGGGAGACACAGGTGTTGAGAACCGTGAGCCTTTCTCTCTGTGATGCTATGCTCAACACTGCTTTCAGTATCAGCACATAGGACGTGAAAATAAAAGTTATGTCCAGGATACCTGTAAGAGCCACAAATAAGCCATAGATGACATTGACCTTGTTGCTAGAGCAGGCCAGCTTCATAATATCCTGATGGAGGCAGTACGAATGGGACAGGAGATTTTTCTTACAGTATTTCAGATGTTTCAGAGTAAAAGGAAAAGGCAAAATCAACAAAAGATTCTTGAGAAAAAAAGCAAGCCCGATTTGAGTGACTCTGGTAGTGGTAAGAATGGAAGTGTATCTCAGAGGGTTACAGATGGCAATAAGGCGATCAAAGGACATGATAAGAAGTATAGACGACTCCATAGCTGAGAATTCATGAATGAAAAACTCTTGGGCAAAACAAGCATTATGGGAAATCTCTGAAACATTGAATAAGAAAATCCTAAGCATGGTAGGCAGAGAAGAGAGGGATAGTCCTAGGTCAGAGAGGGCCAGCATGGAGAGGAAGTAATACATGGGCTCGTGCAAAGAAGGCTGTGTTTTTATGAAAAAGAGGATGGTGCAGTTCCCCAGAATAGAAGCAAGGTACATAAGACATATGGGGACTGAGATCCAAATGTTGGCATACTCCATCCCTGGGATCCCAATCAAATAGAAAGTAGAGATTTCGGCTTCAGAGCTGTTCAGGTTGGACATTGCAAGATTTGAGGAAATCAAGATGAAAGCTTTGTAAGATCTGTCCTGTACGGCTACCGACTGATTGGCTCGGATGCCTGACTTTATCCTGTTGCTAACATTAAGTCTGTCAAGAACACTTTCTTTTGCAGGTACTGGGAGTTGAACTCAGGACCTTGCACTTGCGTGGCAGGCACAGCACCACTGAGCTACATCCTCAGCCCTGGTCTTGTCAAATCAAATGATGTACGCTCAATTCTTGGATATAATCTGAAAGGAAATAAATAGATGGTAAGGAATTTTAAAATCAAATAAAAGCAAAGTAAACAAACCAAATTCATATCAACATCTAATCTTTTAACAGTTACAGGTGGTAGGCACAGAACTTACATAAATACTATAGAAAAAGAAAATTATACAGATGCCTAATGTCCAATTTAAAAACTGGAAACATTTGCTTTTTACATAAATATGACAATCTATGTCCTGATAAGAATTTGCTCAATTTTTCAATAACTTTACAGAAAATTCAAGAAAAAGCAACAGATATTTACCTGGTGCAATGTGTTACCTATAGAGAGTTATCAGACATAGTGGCCTCAAGACTTGATGCTATTCTGAAAGGGGAGAGTAGTGTTCAACAGAAGACAGAAGTTATGCAATATGCCAACAGGACTGTGGGAAAGTGGCTATTTTCTTGCTTGGTTCATACAGTCGAACAATGTTACTGGAAGTCCTTTTTGTCCAGAAAATAATACTCATCACATATAAACTGTCAAAATTGGTGAGATAAGTGACACATTGAGAATGGACTCTTGCTGCTTGGATTTGTTCTTCCACTTGGCTTGGCCAGTGAAACTTACCCAGCCCAGGCTTCACATCCTCAGCTTCCTCCTCTCCAAACGGTAACTCCTGCCTGTAGACAGAGAGGCTGCTCTTGAGTTCCTCCCAGGTATAATATGGTAAAATCTCCCTAAATGTCCTACTTTATCAAGAAATGGATACCATTGTTGGCACGTAGCAACTGCTGGAATAGTTTTCATCAACTTGTGCTTTTAAGATCTAGGTTTTAACTCTCCCCACATCAAATGCTATTAGTAACTTCTAGTGCATTTCAGCTCTCTTAGTACCATACAAAGGCTACCTGTTTACTAAACCAATCAAGACATATAAGGTAATGAAATGATCAAATGACACATTATTTACTCTTCCTTATTATGTCTTTATCTCTTGAATTACAAAAAGAGAAAGAAAAACCATCTTGTTAGACTATGGTATGTGTCTCATAAAAAGAAACACTATTTTGATGTGGAGAGTGTCACCTTTGGAGAATACAGAGGAAAACAAACATTTTGCTAAGATTTTCTAGTTTTCTATCTTTAGCCCAGAAGAACCTACTTAACTAAATTCTCTACCTTGTAAAAATGTTAAAAAATAAACAGATATAGAATGTACTATAGAATGGAACATATAGAATGGAAGTTAAATATAAGATTATTTACCATGTTCTTCATATTAACAGTATAGTACAGTGTGGTTTAAAGGGTCAGGACAGTATAAGAAGACTTTCAGGTCTTCAGTATGCACTGAAATGGAAAGAAGTATTAAAGAGTAAAATCAGAAGAGCTTGTCAAGGATGAACTACTTACTCCAGTGCTCTTGTTGATGAGACCTGCAGTGAACATTAACTAGAGTTTGCAGGCACCTGCCAAGTCTGTCATGGGCTCTGGACGTAGAGGCCAAAAGGATGAACTGAGGATGAGGCCAGCACCCCAAACCCCATGTGGAAGCACATGTGTGGACTCCGGTTCTTCTATGCTGAGCCCTTTTCAGTAGATGTGCCTCTGGGGACTAAAGTGAGGAAACTCTACCCACAGGTCTTCCCTTCCGGTGAGTCCCATAATGAAGGTCATTTAAGAAGAGTTCAGCTGATTTTACTTTTTCATATTAGTTATCCTTCCCTGCTCCCTCTAACAGAACTAGTTTCTTTTTCACCTGCACTTTCAGAGTACTCCAGAGCAGCGGTCACATCTTATTTTCCTAGGTGATTATGTCTGTGATACTATAAGTGAGTCAGACTAAGTTTGCATCTAGACAATACATGTAATTTTCACCTTTTATAGGAGACAGTTGTCATGTTCTTTTTAAAATTTAATGATCATAGGCTTGGAATTTTTTTTCGAAGGCCAATATGTGAGCATGACTTACTCAGTTTTGAATTTTATGATTTTCCAGAGTAGTTTTCAAATCAAATAAACTAGATTTAATTATGACTGCAAAGAATTTTCCCTGTGTTTCACTTTTATTTGACAAGGATGTTGCCACTGGTTTGGTCTCCTCTGAATTAAATGCAGAAGTGAACATTTGTGTACAGATGTTTGCTGAGAGTTATCTCCAGCTAGTAGAGAATTGAACTCTATTCAATTATAAAAAACTATTACATTCAACTTGCAGTGGATTTTGGAGCTAATATCCCCTGATACCCCCATGCCCTGACTCCTAAATTAAAGAAAAGTCTTGGGCCAGAGGGTTAGCTCAGTGGTTCCCACGCCTGCCTCGCAAGCGCAAGGTCCTGAGTTCGATCCCCGGTAACCACATATAATGCTGGGCGTGGAGACACGCCCACCAACAATCAATACCGCATACCACAATGCTGGGCGTGGTGGCTCATGCCTGTAATCCCAGCACTCGGGAGGCAGAGATAGGAGGATTGCTGAGTTCGCAGCAGCTTGCCTGGGCACCATAGTGAGCTCAGGGCCAGCTGAACTACAAAGCGAGACCCTGTCTCAAAAACAAAACAAAACAAAACAAAACAAAACAAAATTAAAGGAAAATCTTGAGGTTTTTAAACCACCTATTGAGAGGGCACTGGATGTGATCTTTCCACATAAAGGGGACATGATCTTGGATTTAATGACTCCTCCTATACAAAAGAAAGGAATACTCAGGAAAGATTTGAATAAGATCTATCAGCTATAATAGTCTATAAAAACCACTAGTCTGTTTCAGTGACAGATTCCAAAAGCATCTTCTTTAGGATTCACACAGTTTTCACTGGGAAGGGAAGAGTGTGGTTACTAGGATAATACACAACACCACACACTCCAGCTCTCTGGAGGCTCGTCATGTTACGGACCACCTCGCTTTTATCAATTTTAGATTCTTGTCACTTATAATGTAACAGTGCGTCCATAACTGGTACAAATTTTTCAAGCAGTGACCTTTGCATTTACCCATTTATTATCAACACTAGAGAGACAATTTGCATAAAGCTAACACTAGTAGACCTGAGGGTGTACCTCAGTGGTGCTGGGCCTGCCTGGCAAATAAAAGGTGAATTCAATCCTTGGTACTGCAAAAACAAACAACCAAACAAAAAAGAAAACAAAACAAAACAATAAAAAATTAACACTAGTAATGGAAAAATATGATACTTTGACATTTCCATTGACACTGAAAAATCATAGTACATAATAAACAACTTCAAGCCAATAAATACAGAAGTCTATATTCAAAGACCTATTTTAGGTTTAAATATGATATAAAAATAAAATAATAACTAGCAAATCTATATAATTCTGAGATGTTTGAAATACATCTAAATTTTTGCAAATGGATTCAAAATTTGCAAGAAAGAAAAAATTGAATCATTAGTAATGATTAATTATCAAGCTTATTACTAAAGTCTACCCTTGAGTGGCCATTTAGGAGTCAATCATTTAGAACATATATAAAGTCTTCTGCTACGGTATAGAATAATTTCTTATCTAGTTTTAAGGCCTGTGTTATTGTGCATAGCAACACATTCCAAAAAGACATTAAGTAAGTAAAATATCAGGAAAAAAATTTCATGGATAAATACTAATACAAAAATCCTGCAATTAACAAAGAAAAATAAAATAACACACCTAAGTTGAGTTTACTGAAGAAAGGTAAGGTTGATACCGTGAAAATGAATGAGCATGATTAGTTAAACTTATAGAATAATAGTTTTAACCATCATAAATATCATTGGAAACTATATTTTGTGAAATCTGTTGTTAGAAAACTTCACCATGGTAATAACAGAAGGTGACCAAGTTCTCCATTAAAATTAGTTATTAAAAAATCCTAGCAAATATACTTAATGGTGAGATGTTGAGAAGTGTACTCTGCTGTCCACAGAGAAAAGACAGCAATTTTCACCACCTCTATTACACTTCCCTTTAGAGACTTTAACCAGTGCAGTAAACCAGTAGATATACCAAAAGGTATGATTGGAAATAATGCAGAAAGAAACTGACCTTATTTTAATGGTATGATTAGACGTAAAATAAGACCTAAAGGATCTATCAATTATTTACTAGAAATAAAAGTAAGTTCAGAGGTTTTCTAAAAAAAAAGACCTAATATGAATTGACTTTATTTTACATATCAGATCTAGATTTAGAAAAAAATATTTTATAAAGGTATTAACATTGACATAAATTAATGTGAGAGTAAGAATAAAACTAACATAATTTTGCTTATGTAAATAGACAAATATAATATTGAGAAAATTAATGCCTTAAATATTTGGATTTCACATTCTTTAATTTTAAAATCTTCCATCCTATTTATTTTACTTCTCCCACAATCCATTATGAATAAGATTTCCAGTGTGTTATCTTTGTTTTTAAGAGCAAAATTCTAACTTTTGCTTTTCAAAAGTTTCATCTACTGGGGCGCCTGGTGTTGTGAAATTTGTTTTATGATTTTGGGAAGATGATGCCCTTGTGTTTGTGTGGGGAAGAGAGGTGTGTTCATGTTGTCACCTGATGCAGAGTTTGGGTTAGAATCAAATGTTGCTGAACACGTTGGTTTGGGAGCTCATTTGTTTGCAAAGAGAACCATTCTTGAACCAAGGTATTACTCTATTTTTAAAGAAGGAAAACTACAATTTTATAGACATTTTTATGCATGCATAAGAATATAGATTGTTTTAGAAATAAAGTGATAAATTATTTCTAAAATATATAAATACATAGAAATAAGATAACCAAAATATAAAGAAAATGATGTGGGGCCGGATGGTTAGCTCAGTGGTTTTGGCGCCTGCCTCGCCCACCAGCCATCAATACCACATACCACAGTGCCGGGCGTGGTGGCTCACGCCTGTCATCCCAGCGCTCGGGAGGCAGAGACAGGAGGATTGCTGAGTTCCAGGTTTGCCTTGGCTACACAGTGAGCTCAGAGCCAGCCTGAACTACAAAGCAAGACCCTGTTCCCCCCTCCCCCCCAAAAAGAAAATGATGTGTTGCTATACAATGCTCCAGAATAACTTCTGTGGCAATAATGTTTAATTCAAGTCCTGGAAACCCATTCATTCTTAAAAATAGTTGTTCAAAATATGACTAACAATTCTGTTTAGTGAGAAATGGTGAACATCTTATAAAGGAGATCCCCAAACCTGTGATTCATTGTCATGGTCATCTAGCAAGCCTCTAATGAAGACTGACTTCAGGAATACTGTGTATTAGAAAAGTTATCATGAATTTATTATTATATGCTCATTTGAGAAAACAAAACTGTTACAATGGAAAGAAAGGATTGAGAAGCAGAGATGGGCTGAGGATGCGCTTCTATTATTTCCGGGGCTCTTGATCATGTACTCCTGCTCTGGCCGGGGTTAAGGGCTGCTTGGCCTTGTTTCCCCTCTAGGGACCTACCAGAGTTGGGTTCCAATCTCTAAGGATCCATCCCCTGAGAAGTGAATTCTCACAGAAATAGTGGAGCATCGAGGCCTCACAACTCACAGTCGGAGGTTTTCAAGACCAGTGTTTACAGGGCGTGAAAACTGCAACATACATAATCAATCACCTCTTCTTATGTGAAGGATAAACAAAGACAGCAAGAGCTAAAAGTGGGGGAGAGGGAGACAGAGAGACAGAGAGACAGAGAGAGAGAGAGAGAACGCTAGAGAGAGGGGGAGGATAAATGGAAAAACAATATGACTTTATAGTGGAGGAAAGGTGAGTCAGAAAAAGATGAAATGCAACCCTGTCTTATTTGGAAATGCTGTTAAACTGCATGCTAAGTGGTCACAGTGGCACAATTGTCTTATGGATATATTTGAGATAAGTTTGCACTTTAAATTACAAATAGGTATACTTATAGCATATTTTGTGTTAATATCTAATACCAAACAATAAAATTAGTAGAAGGACAATGTATAATTTGTGCAAGAGGGAAAAGGCTGGTCCATCTCTGGGAAAATGCATGACCTATTATTATAGCCTGCTTTAATATTTTCCAGCACTTTTAAGACAAGGGGCTCAGTGGAAAATAGTTTCTGTGGAATGCAGCTGAGGTGATAGACAGGCAGAAGAAATCATTTTAACCTTAGTAGTTTTCCTTAATTACGTGGAATAAGTGTATCTGTGATTTGAATCTTTTCTTTTGTTTTTTTTTTTAAATTGAATTCTTTATTGGTACAATTTATATACATCTCACAATCACACATAACATTGGGGAATTTGTACCAATGTATGACACAGACAATTCTCATTTTTACCCATATCCTCACCCACCCACACCTCCCTACCCCCTATATACATGCTCTTTTATTTTCTTCCAGAATCATATTTATTCCTTCCCCTCATTACATCCCTGCACCAAATTTCCTTTGGAAATCTTTTGTTGTTGCAATGTATCATGTTATTTAATGTTTTTTCTTTATTGAGTTTATTGATGTAGTTTAGGTATGCATTATGGTATCATTCATCATTGAGAATTTATACTGATATGTGACTCTTGAATTTTTTTATACATTCAATATTAAAAGCAAGGTTCATTGTTCTCAATCCCTTCCTGTAATATTTCTTTCAACATCAAAGTATTTACATTGCATTAAAATAATGGAGATCCACAATTTCTTGTTGTCAGTGATCTATAAAAAGATTACAAGAAAGTGAAGCAACAATAAGAAAGAAACTGTGAAACAAATGATCATGGATGAAGTAGTGAGAAGATAAAAAAGGAAAAGTGTATATGGAAATAAAGGGTGCTTAAGGGCAGGGGTCAGGAGAAGGAAATAGAAATTGATGAAAGAGTACACGAACCTGTAGATGTGAGTTCTAGAATGTATGATAGATTTTGTGAAATAGGATGTATTCAAAGGGAAAGTGATAGGGGAAAGTAATGAGGAGAACGAATAAATATGATCTAAAAAGCAAAGGAAAGCATATGTATATTGGGGGTGAGGAGTTCTAGGGTGGGTAGGAATATGGTTAAAAATAAGAATTAACTCATATCATATACTGGTACCAATTTCCCAATACTGAGTGTGATTGTGAGGTGTATATACACTGTACCAATAAATAATTCAATTTAAAAATTTTTGAGGTTAGGCAAGATAAGAATAGAAATTTAATATACAACATGTAGATTGCAGTAACAATGTTTATTGTACACTTAAAAATTCCTTGTTTTTTCAAGGTCCTCGATGTAAATCCAAAAATTCTGTGGTCAGAGATGACCGTATTTATGTGTCACACACTCTTGTTCCATGTTATGGTGCTCTTTAATTTGAGAAAATACTTATTATGTAGATTCCTGAGATTCTTCTCCTCTTCTCATAAAAGAATAGGGTAAACATGTATCTTGCACTGGTCACAAATGTCTCTTGCTTGTACTCACCAGAGATAACTTGGAAGCATAAGGAAGAATAGCAAAGAACATTCCTCACAATTTTTCAAGTAACCCAAGGCTCACCATGCTGATCTGGAATAGCAGTGATACTACGGAACCCACATTTATCTTACAGGGTTTTCCTGGGCTGGAGCATGTTCATTCTTGGCTGTCCATTCCATTCAGTTTTGCATATTTGGTAGCCATTACTGGTAATATTACCATCCTCTCTGTCATTTGCATGGATTCGTTCCTTCATCAGCCCATGTACTACTTTCTTTCCATCTTGGCACTTACTGACTTGGGGATGTCCCTGTCCACAATTCCCACAGTGCTTGCTGTGCTGTGGTGGGATGTTCAGGAAATCCAGGCAAGTGCTTGCTATGCTCAGCTCTTCTTCATCCACACATTCACATTTCTGGAGTCCTCGGTGCTACTAGCGATGGCTGTTGACCGTCTGGTTGCCATCTGTCGCCCGCTGCACTATCCCACCATCCTCAACCACAGTGTAATTGGGAAGGTTGGCTTGGCCTGTTTGTTCCGAAGCATGGGAGTTGTACTCCCCACACCCTTGCTCCTGAGACGCTACCACTACTGCCATGTCAACACCCTCTCCCATGCCTTCTGCTTGCACCAAGATGTCCTGAAATTATCCTGTTCGAATGCCAAGATCAACAGCATTTATGGACTGTGCGTAGTGATTGCCACCCTAGGTATGGATTCAGTCTTCATACTCCTGTCCTATGCTCTGATTCTGAAGGCTGTGCTTGGTATTGCCTCTCGTGAAGAGCAGCTAAAAGCTCTCAACACATGTGTATCCCATCTCTTTGTGGTGCTCATCTTCTTTGTGCCAGTTATTGGGGTATCAATGGTGCATCGCTTTGGGAAACATTTGTCTCCCACAGTGCATGTCCTCATGGCTGACGTCTACCTGCTTCTGCCCCCAGTGCTTAACCCTGTTGTTTATAGTGTCAGGACTAAGCAGATCCGTCTAGGAATTCTCCGCAAGTTCCGGTTAGGAAGGAGGTTTTAAGGAGCCACTGTTTAGTTTGCTCCATGAAAACTCTCCTGAAGCAAAGTACTCTGCCGTGGGTCATGATGAGCCTGGAGAAGGACGACCCAGACCCTGCTTCAAAGGAGGAATCGCCGCTGTAGCCCCTGGGAATGCTTCTTCCAGTAGAGTGCATTCACCTGTCAGTTCTTTCAGGGATTATTTCACCTGGAGAAATTTGCCTTTTCAGAGTCATGATCCATCAAAAGATTAAGGTTGAAAAGGCTGTGGAGGCCTCATACCTTTAGTCCAGTGCAGAAAAGTTTGGTTGGAAAGTTTGAGTTCGTAAACTCACTCTGGTGTAGGACAAGTCTATCATCAGAACTGGCTGTTGTGTTAGTGCTTGTCTGGCTTTTCATGGCCATTAATATTTATTTTATATAGTTTGGTGTGCTAATATTTGGTGTGTATATATTTATGATTGTCATCTCTTCCTCTTGGATTGTTCCCTCTAAATGAAGGTCGTCACCTTCTTTCTCTGCTTAATTAGTTTTGATTTGAAATCAACTTTAGCCACTCCTTTTTTTGCAGTTTCCTATAGCATGGAAAATTGTTTTACATCTTTTTACTTTTTAGTCTATGGATTTCTTTTTTAATTAAATGTGTTTCTTGAATACAGCATATTATTGGATCTTTCCGATTGATCCATTTTGTCTATTTCTTTTAATTGGTGAATTGAAACCATTAACATTGATGGTTATAACTGTTATGTGTTTCCTTGTACTTGTCAGAACATTTTTCTGTGGTTGGTTCTTTTGATATTATTTCCCACCCTGCCACTTAATTTTTGTCTTGCCTAGAGGCTTCATTCTGTTAGGTTTCATGTAATTGTGAGCCTCACTGTCTTTTTCTAGGATATTGTTTAGGATTTTTTGTAACACATGTTTAGTGTTAATGAAGTATCTCAGGTGTTCTTTGTTGTGGGCATATCTTATTTCCCCATCAATTTTGAAAGATCGTTTTCCAGGATACATCAGTCTAATTTGGAGGTTGTTTTCTTTTAGGTCTTGAAATTCTTCATGTGGTCCTTGATTTAAGGGTTTATGTTGAAATATCTGCCATAATTCAGATGGGCTTTCTTTTATATGTGACCTGTTTCTTTTTTCTAAGTGTTTTCATTATTTCATTCTTCAGTTGAGATTCTAGTACTATGACTATTATAGGCCTAGTTGTGAATTCCTTTTAATCATAGTTAGTTGGAGTCCTGTGTGCTTCACTTATCTGAATGTTAAATTCTTTTCTCTTGCTTTGGAAGTATTCTGACATTACATCTGCGAACAGTTTTTTTTTTTTTTAATGTCATTGCACGATCTCCTGTTTCTCTGTTGACTGATCAGTCTTGAGTTGTACTTCTTGCATCATGCAGTGGCTGCTGGATTGCTTTCTCATGGTCCTTTACTATTTTTAAGAAATCTTTCTTTTCCTGCTCACTAACTGCAATCCTCTCTTCTATGTCTGAAATTATGGCTTTGGATTCACTAACCCTATTACATAAGTTTCATTAGTTTTTAATATCTTGAATTTCCATTTGAATCTGCTTACTGGATTCCATTTGTTTTCTATGCTGGGATTCCATCATGCTCCTGAAGTCCTCTATTTTTTTTTTTTTATCTGTGCCATTCACCCTGATCAGCACCCATGCTGTTATCTGGGAGATTAACTCTGATTCATTGTTCCTCAGTCCTCTTTGGTGGCCAGTTCAAGGGGTCCAGGTGTTTGTATTTTAGGGTGGTCCATTTCATTGGTCCTTATTTTTCCCTTTGAAGATTTGGAATTCTGGGTTTGGATCTTGTTTTTTTTTTTTTTTCTCATCTTGATTGCTTTTCTATTGTTAGTGTTTCTTGTTTAATTTCTGGATTAAATTGCTTGTTGTATGTAAACTGCTTGTTGTATCTTTCTTGCTAATATTTAGAAACCCTAACAATGATTTCTTCCTGGGTTGTTGACTCTTATGTTTCTGCATGATTCCAAGCAGAACTCCAGCTCTTACTGCCCAGATGGAGATTCTGGGCTTGAGCCTTACAGGGTGGTCGCAGGAGAAGTCAGCCTGTAAGCGCTGTCCAGATGGAGCAGAGCAGCACAGCGCCAGCCTTGCCCAGTCCTGGTCCCAGGATCCCTGCACGTCTTATTGTTCCTCAATAATTTTTAATTATGAGTATCATGAAAGACACAAATTCCCAATTATTTACAATACACTTATTTAAGATAAAAAAAATTCCAAGTTTCTCTTTCTTAAATATTGATCTGTCTTATTCTCTCCTTAAACTTCACTGTAAGTTAAAATGTTTGGATATAATTTTTATGATAATTATTCTGTTCTACTTTTCCGCTTGTTTTTATTTTTTATCTTTTTATTTTGGATTTTGGCAAAGATTATGTGACTAAAGGCTTGATCATGCCCAAGTTAAGTACCCTAGGAAAGGAAGGTATAGTTTTTTCCTCTAGTACATTATTAAACCTTGTGCCTCTGTGATGTTTAAATAGATAAGTTTGCCAATGAAGTGGATTTTTACAGCTGATGTGTTAAATATGGTCAGTGTTAGGATATGAAATTCATATATTTTGAAACCTAATAGTCAGTGTATATTAAGTTTCACTTAACTCTGTCACCCTCTATGACAAACCCAACTATTATGTATCCTATATGTGGACTCTGAGGCCCAGTAGTGAACTTGGGTTTCCATCAATACATCATGTTATGAAAATGAGCGTTTCCTACCTCCTCTTTCACTTATACATGCATACTATTATATTATACAAAACTTTTGGAATACAAAACTTTTAGTTTTGGAATCTGAACTAATAACAAGTCTAGGTGGAATATCACTAATTGTCTATTTCCTCAATGCTTGATTTCTTTGACATGTTAGTTTTCTGGGTTCCTTTGTTTGTTTGTTTGCTTGTTTTGGTGGTAGCAGGAATCAAACTCAAGACCTTGTGTTTGCCAGGCAAACACAGTGCCACTGAGCTATATCCCCAGCCCACATGTTAATATTTTAATGGACAATGCAGTTGTTTACATACAATCAGGCTGCAATGTAAAGTTTCTCAAAAACATCACTTAGCAAGAATTGCTTGCTCTCTCTCTCTCTGTCTCTCTCTGTCTCTGTCTGTCTGTCTGTCTGTCTGTCTCTCTCTCTCTCTCTCTCTGTGTACTTGGTCTTATAGTCATTAATTCAAGTGAAATGAAATTGTGAGATTTAGGAAAAACATAATTCACAAACTAGCTGTTATTGGGAAGAAAAGACTGTAATATCAAATTTTACAAAAGCAAAAATTTGATTTAGCAATAAAAGCAGAATTTTGTATTAGTAGCTGTAGAAACCATATAAAACATTCTTGTCATTTTTCCTTGGGTCAAAATTTTCTTGAATACTCGGGAGGCAGAGACGGGAGGATTGCTGTGTTCGCGGCAGCTTGCCTGGGCACCATAGTGAGCTCAGGGCCAGCCTGAACTACAAAGCGAGACCCTGTCTCCAAAAAGAAAGAAAAAAAAAAAATTCTTGAATAGATCTGACATTGAAGAGAATAGAAGTAAGGACGTGAGGGCGATCTGGTTGTGATATCTGTCACCCCTGTGATCGCCAGGGTTGATTCGGCTGACCTGGCTGGCTGAGCAGTGTCCCCTTCCTCCCTCACCAGTCCCTGTGTGTCATTCCTGAAGCTGCAGGCTTAGTCAAAGAGCACAACCACACCAGGTAGTGGAGGACCAGTCCCTCAGTCAAGTGTCCAAGAGTAGTTGCGCCGCTCTGCTAGAATGTCCAGACAAGAGAACAGACATAAAGAAGATGTGGTTTTTTTTATAAAATAAAGTATGACTCTGCCATAAAGAATGATGAGATTAAATCATTTATACTCAAATGGATGTACCCTCAGGACATACTCATAAGTGAACTATATAGCTCACAGATGTGTATATATCATATCTTTTCTCTGGTATGAGAAACTAAAGTTGTAAATGTGTTCTAGAATGCATGACTGATATTGTGAAATGGTAAATATTCAAAGGGAAATGGGGTTCAGGGTAAGTAATGAGGAAAGAAAAAATTGATGGTAAAAAAATAGGATACAATGCTTGTGTATATAGCAGTGGAGGGAAGGTAGGGTAGGTGGGGGAGGGGGAAAAGTGAGAATTAAGTTGTGTCATCTACTGGTACAAATTTTCAATGTGGAGTGTAATTCTGATGTGTATATATAACGTACCAATAAAATGCACCAATTTAAAAAAATGATGGATCTGAAAAGTACTGTACACTGTGGATGAAAATTTCTTTATTATTCCTATCATGAGTTAAGTTAAAAAGGAGTAAAAAGGAATGTCCCAAGAAATAACAAAAATAAAATAATTGAGATTTTTCTTAGTTATGAAAGAGGATGAGAAGCAGAGAAAGAAGAAGCACATTGTATTTTCATCAGTGCAGATGAGATTTACCAAACACATTCTCTACTGCCATGCTTATCATCTGTGCAGCTTGTAAATGAACAGAGAAGATGTGTTTTACAACTGTATTCGGGGAATTTATTGTTTTGATATGCAGTTGTACCTTTTGAGTCCTACCACATTTTCCCCTTTCTCCTTAGTAGAATAGCTCTAGATTTCTCAGAAGCAGTCTCCTAGGTTCTTGTAAATAAGAGCTGCTGCTGGATGAAGATAGACCACCCTGGGCCAAATGGCTCGTGAAAACTTTGTATAGTATGGATCAACTGTGTATGTGCCATAGTTTTTAATTATTTAAATTGATATCAATTCCACTTTTGAACAGTAACTTACATATTTATTTACACTGTTTACATTAGGTTAACAAGTTGAGTTTCATCATTTCTGTCATGTGATTGCAAATATATTGTCCTGGAATTTGACAGTGAACAATTGGTTCATTTCATTTCTTAGAGCACAGATTACTCTTGTTCATCATTCTGATTCACTGATCCCATTGGGTTCTCCATCAGATGATCTTCAGGGCATATCTCAATTACTTTCAATCTAAACATCAAGGTTGTCATGGCTACCTCCCGTCCCTGAACAGAGGAGTTAACTTTGACATCATTATTGTTCTCTAGGGTTATACTAAAAAAAATCTGGTATTGTCAAGGAGGCTGGCATTTAAGAGTAGTTAAAGGATACAAACTCAGTGATGATGCAAGACAAAGCTGGACCGAGCCTAGAATGCCAAAGGTAAAGATACCCAATCTTGGTTCTGCAGTCACTGAAGAAGACAGATACTTTGCTCATGATATCTGGGCTTCTTTGAAGAACTGTCTGTCTTCGGATATATGATGTATTTTATTCTTCCCTTATACCTATGCTCAGTGGCTTCTATACATACAAGAAACTGCTAACCTTGACCGACTGGAAATCCTGCAACCTACATCACCGTGAATGTCTATATACACCTGGGGCTCTCAGGCATTTATAAAGAACAGCTTTAAGATGAGAAAAATGGGTACAGTATTAGTATGTTAGACTTTGAAAGCATCCAGAAAGTGAAAGCATAGGTGACAAGGTGGCAGGGACCCTAGGCATGGAAATCACTGCTGTGGGATAGGTGAGAGGTATAGAGGTATATAGGTATAGAGGCCGTTTACCAAAAGAAGACAGATCATTGTCCTCAAGAACTGCTTAGAAGAGCTCTGCATTGGGATAATATTGCAAACTTATCGCCAGCCACAGATAATATCTGTAGCAAGACTTTAAGTACTAACATTCTTGTTCTTTCAAAAGGTCATTTTCTAATATTAACTTACAGAGAGAATGATAAAATGGATGAAATGGATGACAGTGTTGAAAATTTGGGTGTCTTTTCTCTGTTACCCTCTCACGTATCATGCACACTGATAACAGTATGAGCAAACATAGACGACTAGACAAGACGACTTTCAAGAAAAGCTTCAGGATGTTCCAAGGATTTCTTGGACACTGCAGGTCACCCCTGCCTTTGAGTCACTGCTAATCATTACTGATAAGCTTATGACCATAGCTATGTCAGCGTCTCAATTTTCATTTTGCCTCCTAAGTTTTACATATTATGCAGAGCATTTAAAAACCTTCGGTATGAGCTTTTTAAAATGCCACACAAGTGATAAAAGCCTGTTTTCCTCGGTGCTCAAAGTGATTTCTTCAAAGTGATTGAGGTGTCAACTAACAGCCATTACTTGACTTTCTTTGATTGTAGAGAAGTGGCCACTGAGAGTAGAGTGACGTAGACACAAAAGGAAAGTCAAGTTATGAATAATCTCTCAGAGTTTTCTGATGGGAAGACCTGACGTGGCAGGATGGACATCCCCAGGAATTCTGGAGGCTTTGAAGATGGATAACAGAAGGCAGAAAATAATTGTGTCTGAGGGTCAAAGAGATAACAGAGATCAGAAACAATTTATGACATAAATATCTAGAAATAGAGATGAGCAAAGAGCAGCATCTCCTAAAATGTCATGATTAATATAAGATATAAATCACTCTGCATGCAAAACACCATGTAAATCAATTATTGTTGTCTCTTGATTGTATCTAACTGTTCTTTACAAGAAAGGGACATATATCATGGTGTAAAATTCCAATATACCTGTAGAATGTTATGGGATTAGTTATTTTACCATTTCTTTTCTCAGAGGAAGATACAAGGCCTCATCGTATTCATGGAGAAGAAAAGTTTGAGGAATGGCCCAAATGAATTTTGTCAATACTTTGATGTCCAATCAGCTCTGCATAAGTTGTGGTGATGGTCACTGCCCAAGGTGTCTGAAACTGGACACCCATCACGTCGACAAGTGATTTCTATGGCTGCTACTTTCAGGTCCATGTTCTCCTGCCCCCAGTGATGTTTGTCTTTTAGATTCCCTCTGGCATCTCCGGTTCACTGTGTACTCGAACCTGTGCATACAACTTGGCATTGCATTCTTTCCTAAACTTCCATTTTCTTTTACCTGTGAAATAATTCCTTTCTCTTTGCTCTGTGAGGTAGAGTTACAAATTTTCTGAGTAGGTCTAATTTCTCCTTTCACAACTCTGTATTTCAAAAATACTTCATTATATCCTGAACATATATTCTTCTAACTTAATCTGGTTGGATCAATCTTATACACTAGTTTTCCCAAATTTCTATGTATACCTTTTTTTTCTCCTTGTTTTAATAAATGTCATGAAATTTTACAAAGTAAGTGATTTTATTCTAGGTTTTTCTTCTTATACTTAGTGTACAATGATCCATATTATCTATGATGTTCTTCCTTCTGTATATAACTTTCATAACTATAATGTTTACTTTTAGATTTCAGGAGTATATACTTTTTTAACTAATCATAATTTCCTTAAAAATTTCCCTATTTTGTCTATGAAAAACTCTAGTCCATTTTTTAGACGTTATCCCTAGCTTATCAACAGTATACTGTATATCTGTCTGGTCAAGCTGACTTTAAATTGTGGTTAGTATAGGTGCTCTAAAACTAAGTTGAAGGTTTTATATTTAGAAACAATTTACTTCAGAAAATCTAGTCTCTTTTTCTACTGAACTGAGTTTCCACAACCATATAGTTACTCATTATATTTAGCCTTTGTTCCATTATATTTGCTTACAATAACCATACTTATTCCACAGTTTTGTTTTCTACTGTTATTTGCCATGAACTTGGGTCTAAAAATATTAAATTGCAAACTCCAGAAATAATCAATGTATAATTTTGAAAACCACATTCTTGTTATTGTTCAATTTTATTAGTAGTTGTTATTAACTGTTACATGGCTAGAGCTGGGGATGTAGCTCAATGACACAGTACCTACTTGCCAAGCTCAAGGTTCGAGATTTGAACTCTAGTGGAGAGAAGAGCTATTACTACGGCTAATGTCATGAATTACGCTTGACCATTGTTTCTGTGTGTGTAGGAAAAAGTTGGTACATGCAGGGTTTGCTCTAGCTATGGTTCCAGGCCTTGCTGAGGGTCTTGGAAATATCCTTTGAGCATAAGAGGGAACTCCGGTGCTCTCAAATACATTTCTTCATTTATGTGGGTAACAATCTTACAAGTCATACATCACAGTCCTTTGATTCCATCTAACTCATATTGGTTCTTTGAAACTTGCCCCAAGTAACTGTCTATAAAGTGTCCTTAACTACCTTAGGTGAACTTAGTTCCTCTCTATTTTATATCCTCTCTTTTTACATTGCCTTTAAAGTAACAATTTCAGCTCTCTTTGCGCTAGTCTGTAAAGATGTGAAGTTATTTCTATTTATTTTCCTAGTCTTAGTGCTGCCAAATATTCTCTAATATGCACATGAAAAAAAGAGTAAGCAAACTTCTTAAATAAGTACAGATAGTAATTGAGCATAATGGCAGAGGAGTGATTAAAACATTAAATATAGAAACATGCATCACATGCATTTGTTGTTAGAATACTGATTTTTACCTAATCTTCCATATACTTCTCTCTCCACCTAGACTAAAGGTGGCTTCCTCAGCACAATGTCCATCTTCAATAGTTCCACCCTACATCCTCGCTTCCTTCTGACGGGCTTCTCAGGCCTTGAAAGCCAGTATGGCTTGATTTCCCTCCCCATTTGCTTGATTTATGTGACTTCAATTGTGGGAAACATTACCATCCTCTACATTATCAGAACAGAGTCTTCCTTACATCAACCAATGTACTATTTTCTATCAATGTTGGCACTCACTGACCTGGGCCTGTCCACCACCACCTTACCCACCATGCTTAGCGTCTTTTGGTTCCACGCTCGGGAAATCCCTTTCAATGCTTGTCTGGTCCAGATGTACTTCATTCACGTTTTCTCAATAACTGAATCAGCTGTTCTGTTATCCATGGCCTTTGACCGCTTTGTAGCCATCCAAGAACCTCTGCGATATGCATCCATTTTAACCAATAAAGTAATCCTTGGGATTGGGTTGGCAATTGCAGGAAGAGCCTTAGCCCTGGTGTTTCCAGCTTCCTTCCTTCTGAAGAGACTCCAGTATCATGCTGTCAATATTCTTTCCTACCCCTTCTGCCTGCATCAGGACCTCATAAAGACAACCATATCCAGCCGTCGTGTGAGTAGTATCTATGGCCTCATGGTGGTCATCTTCTCCATGGGACTTGATTCCGTGCTTCTTCTCCTCTCCTATCTCCTCATCCTGGGCACAGTGTTGAGCAGAGCCTCCAAAGCAGAGAGAGCGAAAGCCCTCGGTACTTGCATTTCCCACATCTGTGCGGTACTCAGCTTCTATACACCCATGATTGGGCTGTCTATGATCCATCGCTATGGGCAGAATGCTTCTCCTATTGCCCACGTGCTCATGGCTAATGTATATTTGCTGCTGCCCCCTCTCATGAACCCTATAGTCTACAGTGTGAAGACCAAGCAAATTCGCGGCAGAATACTCAGGAAATTCAAGAAACATGAAGTTTAAATGAAGGAGACTACAAAATGCAACTTTTCTCCCAACTTCTCTATATATGTAGGAAAAGTATTTCTTAGAATTGTGGATTTAAATGCTACCAAAAACACTTTGCCTTGAAGATTTGTACGTAAACTTCAATATTAATAAATATTTGTCTTTTAATAGAGAGAATAAAGACCAGATTTTATTTTATTTTATTTTTATTTTGGTGGTAGTGGGGATCAAACTTGGGCCCTTGTGCATCCAAGATTGGAGTGATACCACTTGAACTAAATCCCCAGCCCCAACCAGATTTTATTTTATAGTGATTAATCATTATCCCCTTTAAATGCTCTCAAGTTTTAAATATTTAGAGACTGAGATAACTGTAATGTAAACCTTCCAGTCTTCTTTTCTAATGTACTTAGAGTAAAAATATTTTGAATACATTTTTTAATCTTGAGACCAAAACAAGAAAAGCTTCTATTAAGAGAAGGCATTGGCTACCTGAAACATGGAAGAGTCATAGAAATGTGTAAAAGGAAGTCACTTTAGAACAAATTTACTATATTGATTTTGGTACCTCTCATATAATGTAGAGCCTGTGAAGTTTCTATTTTAGGAACCAACAGATGCTTCTCTATTTGGAGAGGTACAGGGACTTCAAGATTCATATGTCTGTCCACCTTCTCTAGATGGGTTTTCAGAGTATTTCTCAATATTCATAGAGGTAATCATTGCTTCTATATATCCTAAAATGTGTGAGACCTAAGAGGATGCAGTCCTTCTGAGCCTGTATTCTCCTACACACACTATCCTTATGACACTTTTCCAGCTTATTCTGTACTGGAATGCTCGATATTTTTTTTAATTATATTTTAAAAATCTAATTATGGAGTCAATAGGCATATTATAAGCAATAGGAACTTTAGCGACTTGATGCTTTAAGAGGTTTTGTTTTCAATTAATGCGATGGACCAAAACATTTGTATGTCTTCTTAAAATTACATGATCCACAAATTATCATTAAAAACTGTGTGTACTCTGGGCCATTTCATCACCTTCTATTCTAAACTGAATATGCAGTAATCTGATTTGCATTCTTATGATTCCACCGGAGCTGTGCTTTAAAATATTTCTACTTGCCGGGCGTGGTGGCTCATGCCTGTAATCCCAGCACTCGGGAGGCAGAGACAGGAGGATTGCTGAGTTCAAGACTTGCCTGGGCTACATAGTGAGCTCAGGGCCAGCCTGAACTACAAAGCGAGACCCTGTTCAAAAAAAAAATCCCCAAAATATTTCTACTTGCTCCTTAATCTACTTGCTCCTAAATTCTATTCAGTTCCTTTTGAAATAACCATAATTTTAATAATTTTAGATTTACTGGAAAAATGTAAGATAGCATATTGTTCTTAGACATCACACATCCAGTTTCTCTATCTAGAATCATTTTGTATATTTCCTGTCAAACTTCTGGAATCAGTCATTTGTCTACAAGCCACGATTTTTAAAAATTCTCCTTACCTCTTTGTTCTATGCATACCAACCCCCAAAGATAAATGTAATTAGCAATGTACACTGATAAAGGATATGGAAATAAAACTGAAAACAAAAAATAAAAATAGTATGGCAAACCAGGCTATGAATGCTGATTTAATAGTTTCTAATGGGATTTTTCTGCTGCTAGCTTTTCTCCTTGGCTAAAATAGAAAGATACATGTGTATAATAATGAATCCATGCACAATCATCTATAATTATTTCTTGTACTTACAGAAGACAAAATACAAGTTTACACTGTTTCATATTCTCATGTGCACAATTCTACTATCCTCTCTTACTTGTATTTCTTGCTCTAAAAACAAGATCCTATTTTCCCATCATTCCACATCTATATCCAGCACGGCACATTTCTGGTGTGTAAATAGAGCAATATCAGAACTGCATTCTGCATGAAATCATTTGTTATTTATGTGAATGAGGAATAGTTTTCGCTGTTGTGTGTTTTTTTAAAAAAATTTTTTTTTTCCTTTTTGAGACAGGGTCTCGCTTTGTAGTTCAGGCTGGCTCTGAGTTCACTATGTAGTTCAGGCAAGCCTCGAACTCAGCAATCCTCCTGCCTCTGCTTCCCGAGTGCTGGGATTACAGGTGTGAGCCACCACACCCGGCATTGTGGTATGCGGTATTGATTGCTGGTGGGCGTGAGTCTCCATGCCCAGCATTGTATGTGGTTGCTGGGGATCGAACTCAGGACCTTGCACTTGCAAGGCAGGCACCTGAACCACTGAGCTAACCCTCCGGCCCTGTTGTGTGTGTTTTTAAAAATGTTCTAACAATGATTCACAGAGAGGAAGATTTTAATTTTAGTAACTTTTAAAATATCAGTTTTGAGCCAAAGATGTAGCTCAGGGGTGCTCTTTCTTCCTGACAACCAAAAGGTCCAGAGTTCAATCCCTGGCAGTGAAAAGTAAAACAAAACAAAACAAAACAAAACAAAACAAGCAGCTTTTATCTTTCATGAGTTGTGCTTTTATTTCTGGTCAAAGTTAAGGACAGGCACATTTTCTGCTATAAGTTTTGTTCATTAAGTTTTATAGTATTTTGTTCCATTTTAAGTTTTAATTTTTTTATTTTTAGGTTTATTGAAGTGTTTTGTATTAAATTTAAAGAAAAGTACATCTGTGTCTAGGTTCCGTTTTTCACATAAGCATTTCTAGTTTTCTGAGGCCATTATTTGGCAAATCTATCTTTTTTCTGTGGAGTTGCTTTTGCTCCCTTCATGTACTAATAAAAATAAAATAAAATAAAGACCCTAAAACACTACAGGAAGAGAAAAAAGATAAAGTCACTACATTTGTATAAGTTTTTGAACAATTTGTTCTATTCATCTATGTACCTATTGTTTCATCAATACCTTATCATTTTAATTATTGTAACTTTATTATAAGTGTTAAAATTGGGTAGAAGTTATTCTGGATCTTTTGCTCTTCTGTATAAAGCTTAACATTATTTTTCTGAGATCTGTAAAGCAATTTCCTGGGAATTTGATGGGATGGTGTTGAATCTGTAAAAACTGTTGTGAACAGTTAAATCCTTACATTTACATTTCTGACTTGTGAATATAAAATAGCTCTTCATTTATTTGGAACTTTTAACATTTTCATTAAAAGGGGGATGGAAAGGGAGGAGAGAAATAAGGATTGAAAATGGTTAATTCAAAATGATATAGTTACACAAATATATATATTAGAAATGAATTATTTCTGTAACTTCAGGATTGTTGCTAGAGATCGTTTTGTTAATACCTGACTGGTGCTGTGATTCTGCATATTATCCTCATCCTAAGACATCTCTCAAGGTTCCAAGGTAATCTCAGGAGCTTTCTTCTTTTTGTTTTTGTAGTTTTCTCTTCTTTTATTGGTACATTTTAGATACACATAATACTAACCTTCATTATATGGAATTTGTAGCTTTTAACTTTATGTTTCCTCATTTACACAGAGGAAAACAAAAAATAAACAATGAACAAGTTTCACTCATTTATGTGCAAATGGATACACCTTGAGGATACACTGATAAGTGAAATAAATAGATCACACATATGTAAATACCGTATCTTTTCTCTACAGGTATGAGAACCTGTAGATGTAAATGAGTTTTAGAATGTATGATACATTTTGTAAAATAGGAAATATTCAAAGGGAATGTGGTGGGGGAATGTAACGAGGGTAAAGAATAAATATTATTTGGAAAGAAAAGAAATAGCATGTATATAAGGGGTAGGGGTGTGGGTGGGATATGGATAAAAATGAGAATTAACTTGTGTCATATACTGGTACAAATTCCCCAGTATTGAGTGTGATTGTGAACTGTATATAAAATGTTCCAATAAAGAATTCAATAAAAAAACAAACAAAAAATGTTGCTGGCCAAATACCTAAAAGTTATTTTTCGACTGGATGTGAAAGAAAACTTGACTGATCCAAGGAAAATATGTTACTCTATGTGTATAGGAAAACAAAAGCTGCGAATGCGGAGGAGACATTTTAAATATTTGTATAGAATGTTGGGGACCGATTTAAACTCAGATGGAAGATATTCTAATGATTGCAGTCAACACTTCTCAGAAACTTCAATTATATAACAAAATACCTAATTTTTCATTCAGAATAATTGTATTCTTTTTTTCAGAATAATTGTATTCTAATAAAAATCACACGGTATATATGTGACTGACTCCAAAATGTAGAGGAACATCTTGAAGAAATCAGAAATAAACAAGTACATAGATTGGTAGTATAAGTAACCACTCAATCTATTTTGCATAAGTCACACCTATAGCATGGTCCCTGTGAGCAGAAATCTAAAATAATACAAATAAATTTTAGAGTACGCTACATCTCAAAACTTGTGTATGACATTATTCTAGATGCACGAGGGAAGTTTAGCTTGTGTCTCATATTTACAAAGTGAGGGAAGTACTATTATTATTCTCACTTTATAAGGAAATTGAGATTTAGAAATAGTATCTATGTTATCCAAAGTTCCAGAGATATTATATGAGAAAGCCAAGATTTGAACATCAACAACCTGACACTTATTAGAAATTTAGAACATAAAATGTTTGATACTTATCACTAGAACTGACTCTGAAATAGACTGTGGAAGTGAGAAATTCATGTACCAGTCAGTTTGTATGAAAGCTCATGACTCTGTTTCCATGTTAATCAATGAAAGAATCAAAGCAGTTTAGTAATTATGAAAAAACTATCATTGAGGAGTCGTATCATTAACAGCTAGTAAAGAAGCTTTTCTTGGCATGTAAAGTATTTGTGATTACATTGACCAGTTTAGAAATAAAAAAGTACCACACATTTGGACCATGGAATCCTATTCTTCTGGAGAAGAATTATGTTTCTTAACTGATATTTTTTGGTGTTTCCAATTTTAGTAGGATATTTTGTGCACTGTGCAGTTGTCACATTTCTCGTGGTGAACTTTCAGATGTACCCTGTGGGCTACATATGCATAACACATCTCAATTTTTCATCGCCTCCCCTTCCCGCCATCTCTTGGTCTCTTCTCCTCTGCAAAACACTCTTTGTTTTAGATTTTCAAAATGAATCATGCATTTAATGTACACTTTTTGTACTTCTTAGGTACATCTTAGTGTGTTTGTGATCCTCTATTTTTTTCTTTCTTTTCTTGCAGATCTAGAGATTGTGAGCAGCCTCTGGGGACTCAGTCTCTGAACTCTTTCTAAAGCTGAGATTAAAAAGGGGGCCTCAGGTGGTAGAAACCTGTCACCAAATTGCCTTTTTGGTGCTATCCATAAGGAAGATGAAGGCTGTGCTTCCAGATGCTCTGTGGAGGGCTGAGGGGAAGCTGCTGTGATTTCTGGTGATTAGTTGTGGCCGTACATGGGAAGAAGCAGGGGCAGTACAGGCTGGGGTCTGGAATGTGACACCAATTCATGTCTGGCAGAAAAAAGTTAAATGTTAAAAACAGTAGTGTGTATTTTTCGTAAGTTATACACAAAATTAAATATTATTTTAAAATGAAGATTCAAGCATAAAATCTTGTTAATTGCATGAGATAAATTCAATTTTAACAGAAGAAAATATTTATGAGGCTGGTAGACACATACTTCTGAGATAAGCTCCTATGCATAATCCCAAGTAAGGAACATGGACTCTTCACCAGTTGTTTGACCATTATCTTTTCGCTGGGCAATCATTGATTTTAATTAGTCGAAGTGTCCATGTTTTGTAGAAACAAGGAGACTTTACGGGGTTTTTATTATCTGTGTAGGAATGCACTAAAAAGTATGGGAAATTCATCTATTTTCTCACCTTAATTTGTTCTTTATTTTAAAAAGTTAATTTACAGTTGCAAAATGTAGCTACTGCTGAAGATGCAGGCAAATCTCTAGGCTTTAATTTGAGAATGTCTGTGCCCAGACAATAGGAAAATTCTCTTCAGATCATCCTAAGTAGCTTGGTTCCTTTGTAATCTTTTAAAGACGTATTTTAAGCATCTGTCTCTATTCCCTTCAGGCTACTGCACAAGTTCACTACTCCTTCATCAAAGCACTGCAATTCAAAAGAACCACAAAACAATACTTCCTATCATACCAACAATTTGAGGTTGTCTGGTTTTTACTCTATACAGCTTTCCAGTTCATGATCTGGTAAGAGAAGTGACCCAGTAGGTACTGATTTCCTGGCTTAGGTGGGCAGTGTCATGAGCTCATCTCTCCCTCTTCTAACTGGTCCTCTGTGCCACCGGTAAGTCAGGAGCAACTGCTGTTTCCTCCCCTGGACAGGAGTTTCAAGGAACCTGTCTTGTCCACGGACATCTGGCCACGATTGTTTGTTTTATGCCTCAGTGCTGTGAGAAAGCTCTCAGAGTAGGGTAGAGTTTTCATAGAAGTGAGGAGTTAGCAGAGCTTAGGTTACTAGGTGTGGGAGTGCTATATCCCTGGCTTTGAGAGTTATTTTAATGATGAAATTACTTAAAGATGTTTAAACTTCCTTCCTGCTCTATTCCCTTTGCTCCATGTACAGTGTCCTTACAGAGTCTCTCACACTGTACTCTAAAAAGAATGGGGAAGTTTAATTACTAGAAAGGTGCATTGACTTTGTGGCAAATCTCCACTTCAGATTAGAAAACTATCAGCACGGAGAATGAAAACTCAGAATTTGACCATGTCCTGAGCAAGTCAAACGTTGAAGAGGATGATTCAAGTGATGTGCTTTGTTAAGAGATGTATTTTCATAGTGAAATAACTTCGACACTGTGAGATTCACAGCTGGCAACTTATACATCACCTTCCTCCTCCGATCTCTCTCTCTCTCTCTATCTCTCTCTCTCATCTTCTACCCCTAAAGCCCAGGAGGAAAGATTTAATTTCCTCTGATCACTACAGAATGTTACACCATTATAACCAGAGCATATTTCACCCAGGCACATTTTTCCTCGTTGGAATCCCAGGTCTGGAAGAGGTCCACGGCTGGCTCTCTCTGCCTTTCTGCTCTATTTACCTCGTGGCTTTAATGGGGAATGCCACGATCCTGACAGTCATCAAGACAGAGCAGTCCCTCCGAGAGCCCATGTTCTACTTTCTGGCCATCCTTTCCACCATTGACTTGGCTCTTTCCAGCACCTCTGTGCCCCGCACGCTGGCCATCTTCTGGTTTGATGCTCATGAGATTTCCTTTGGAGGCTGTGTGGCTCAGATGTTCTGGATCCACGCCTTCACTGGCATGGAGGCTGAAGTCCTCATGGCCATGGCCTTAGACCGGTACGTGGCCATCTGTGCTCCGCTGCACTACACAGCCATCTTGACATCTCGGGTGCTGGTGGGTATTGGTTTCTGGATTGTAGTTCGCCCAGCCTCGCTCATTCTTCCCATGATCTACCTCATCTACCGACTACCTTTTTGCCGCGCTCGTACCATAGCCCATTCCTACTGTGAGCATATGGGCATCGCAAAGTTATCCTGTGGAAATATTCGCATCAACGGCAGCTACGGACTCTTTGTGGTCTCGCTGTTTCTCCTGAATCTCGTCCTCATCGGCGTCTCCTACGTGTACATCCTCCGCGCCGTCTTCCACCTCCCCTCGCAGGACGCGCGCGTGAAGGCCCTCAGCACGTGCGGCTCTCACGTCGCGGTTCTCTGTGTTTTCTACATCCCGTCGGTCTTCTCCTTCCTCACGCACCGGTTTGGACACAGCATCCCACACTACGTCCACATCCTCGTCGCCAACCTCTACTTGGTCATCCCACCGTCACTGAATCCTGTTATTTACGGGGTGAGAACCAAACAGATACGAGAGCGAGTGCTCAGGGCGCTCAATAGAAAGTAAGACCCTCGTGTTCTGCGTGTCAGGGTTTTTGATCCTCCTAGGAAAACTCCGGTGCTTACTTTAAAATAAATCTTCCTTATATCATGTTACTGTTTTGCTTCATTGCTGTGAATTTGCAATTCAAGGTTCCATGCTTCTGTATACTGATTGATTTAGAGATTGCAAAATAGCATTTTCTCCCACTTCAGTGATGCATGGATGAGCTGTCCTGGATGGAAAATCCTCTAAAAGAGCTGTACGATTCTTCTTATGTAAGCTCATGCAGAATCCTTGGTAACGTTTTTTCCTGGAGAAAATACATATTAGACTGAGCCTCATGTTCTTTGAATAGGTACTATAAATTTGACTGTACTGTCACTTCTTTTATACTGTTTACTTTCCTCTTTTCTTCTTTCTTTCCTTCCTGTTCATCATTAATCTTGTTTTTATTTATGCGTGCCTTCATATTTTATTAATTATTTAATATATTCATTTTGAGTTGTTTGTATTTCTTAATTTGTATGCAAATCAAAATACAAAGTTAACAAAAATGTCTCCCTCCTTTGGACTTGCACTCTGCTTTGCTCTTGTAAAGCCATCTTCCAGAATTCAAAACAATCAGTGCCAAATTTGTAGCCATCAGTAGATTTGTCTGTCAAATATAAATATCTCAATATAGATATAGCCAAACCAAACAGCCAGTCTTAAGACTGTGTTTCAGAAATGCTACAGAAACACTTCACTGATTAATTCTGCATGTTTCCCTGTAGCATAAATATCAATAAGGTCCAGTAATCTAGCTACATATGGTCTTTCTCTCTGGGTGGCATATGGGTGTCTTACCCATCACTTTGTTCAGTTTTGTTCGCTCAACCTTTGTTCGACCTGAATAATCTACCCTAAAATCTAAGTCCCCACACACTAAACCTATGGTATTATCTCTAGTTTCTCCAGAGAAGTTAATGAAAAAACTGTAGATTTAGCTGTGAGTAGTACATGTGAGTTAGAGTGGGGCTTTTCAAATAATTTATTGATCAGATTTCCAAGAGCAAGCAATATGCTGTTGACTTTTTGTGCCATTTTACATCATGTTACAGTTTTGATTATTCTGTCTTCTACACATTAAAGCAGAAATAAAGTAAGAATGTCCTATCATTGCTACTGCAAAGGAAAATGAAGAACTTTTATTGCAGTCATATCAGAGATAATCATTAACATTAAAATCACCTTTAACCCTTCATAACAGTTTCCACCCAGATTTAAGGGAAAATTCTAGATGTATTTTTCTGATATCAGAAAATAAATTTTTAGTTTTACAATCAGCCATACTATTATGTTTGATTATGTGGTACTGATTTACATAGGTGAAATATTTTGTGCATTTTTAACATTGATTACATTTATGAATTAATCTATTAACTGATATATTTTAAGTTAAAACATTTGCTGCACAATCTTGTAGTATATTTTCTGTTTTGCAGTAACTCATAAAGTTGTAAAATATGATTTTTAGGCAATAGGATTGTCATTAATCAGAATACATTTCTACTTTCTTGTTTTTATTTTAACATTATATTTTCTCTTAATTTCTTTTTTCTTACTTCATGATTTTAATTATTTAGGCCTTGTGTTTCAAAGTCTTTTTGTCTACGGATTTTGGAGAATTGGATATTTTGTATATATTTTGTTGAGTGTTAATATAATTTTGTTTTCTAATTTCACTTTGCATTAAAACTACTTATACATTAGTTAGAAGAAAACAAAAGCTTTAGCTCTATTTTTTCTTCTATAGTCATTTTTCATAATACTTTCATCTGAAATTTAATTTACATGTCTGTAATAACTATTAAGTGAGAATTTGTTTGATGATATGTATTTACAATAATTTATTTCTATGAAAATCTTCACATATATCATTGCCTTGAGATTCTCCAGTTTGCACGGGGAAGATAAGTCTTTTTCATCAAAGCCCTGTTGCTAATCACAACTCTTCCCAAATCTCTTTTCTTCTGACATTTCGTTCTACTTTTAAGCTAAAGTATATTCTGATCTGTCCTCATATTTATGTAATAGAAAAAATTTGCAAAATTTGGATCAAAGTTATATTCCATTAACTCTCTAAATTTATTGTTCTGCTTCTTTTCTTAGCAATTAGTACTTATAGTGAAACTCATGATGCCCATGATTTTCTTTTTTACCCTTTACATGGACTTTTTGTGAATTCTTTAGACAGTATGCTATTGTTATAATCTGAGACTTCATTATATGGCATCTAAATTTTTGTATAATAATATTCTGTACTCCATTGGTTTTTAACATTTTAAAGTGTAATATGTCTATTTTCTTCATTGTATATTTCTAAATTATTTTCAAATTTCATTTATCTAGTCATTACTTATAAACTTTTTATGGTCTTCTCTAAGCATTTAACTGGAAAGTTTGAACTTTATTTTTCTTCCCTCAATTTATTATTTTTTATTATAGTGCTGCA